>CABHPH010131541.1:0-32325 GCA_902168325.1 Peromyscus nudipes
TTAGGACTAAAGTATATTAAAAGGGATTAATTTTAATTTGTTTTCATTTTATAATTTTCTTTCCATCACATTTACAGTTAAATTAGAAATAACCAATAGAACTGAAAAGATGGTCTTAGAAAGTCAACAATGAGTAAAACTGGTAGAAAGTTGAGTGTAAAAGTTGGTGATTCAAAATGTCCCAGCCATAGTCTCTTATCTATCTGGCCAGCTGAACAACAATTTTGTCCAACCATGTGATGGTCATCCAGCCATGAGCATAGATAGACTCTATCCTCTAAGCTGCTTACTTCTATCTACTATGAGTGAAAGAATTAAAAACAAAACAAAAAACACTATTTGATCCTAAATACAGATACTTGTAGTGACTAAAGATCACTCAGAAAATCCACAAGGTTTCTTTTATGCAAAGGGCTATGTATTTGTGAACAAGTACAACTATCTTAAATGTTCAATGTAATGACTAAAATTCTCATGGGGGAAGACAAGAAAGTCATTAAGCCAACACCATAAAACAAATGGCACATAGTGAAGGCATGTAAAAGCAGCCACAATAGAGAGAAAATGTGATAAAAATGAGGAGATGGATAAAGCAATATGTTTTGAGAAGAAACTATTTAAGGCAGAATCTGAGAGATTGGAAGGAACTAGCAGGATTGCACTGATTGGAGAGCATAAGAAGTATAGAGTTGAAAGGAGGTTTTCCTATACAAAAATCCAAACTCTGTTGAATGTAGCCAGCACAGGTGGCTAAAGGTTTATGTTTCCCAGTGGAGATAAGAAGCATTCATGTTTTCAGGTAAAAAGGAGTCTGTTAAAATTAATCAGAGCCTTACGCAAGATGGTAGTAGTTGAATTCCATCTCTTTTTTTTCATGTGGTATATTTATTTTTAGGTTGCTCAGAATTCATATTTTTAATTAAGAAACTTTTTTATTTATTTTACATACCAATCACAGATCCTCCTTTCTTCCTTCCTCCAGCCCCCCTGGCCTTTGCCCACAATCCACTTCCCATTCTCTCCTCCAAAAAAGGTAAAACTTCCCATGGGGAGTCAGCAGAGCCTGATACATTCAGTTGAGTCAGGTCCAAGCCCCTTCCCCTGCATCAAGGCTGTGCAAGGTGTCCCACCATAGGACATGGGCTCCAAAAAGTCAGCTCATTTACCAGGGATGTATCCTGATCCAGTAAATACTCTTTGCAGAGTTTGTGAAAGGAAGGTGGAATCTTAGCCCTGGATAGAAAGAATAGAGATGTGAGTTGCTTTAAAAGATGAGAATGCTCTGATTCCCTGAAAAACTGCATCAAAGTTACAAGCTCTTGGACTGTTGCTATTTTTGAACCCAACAGATATTTGTGGCTGCTAATGAAATGTGGACATAAATAAACATGCTTCTTTTCTAACAAGGCCTACACTACCTTCATTGTGACACTTAGCTTTACTTGGAGACCATAAGTTGTAGCTGTTTGGAGGACCAGGCATGTTGTGGATGAATCAGTGTGCTTCAAGGGCCCTTCGTGTCTGACTTTTCATGTTGTCTAAATTTGTAACCTGAACACTGTATTTCCTTAAATTTTGAAATACAATGAGTTCATGGCACTCAGAAAGGGATCAGGATAAAAGAACTTCAGAAATCAGGATACTATTGTATTTACCATCACATGAGCAACAGTCAAAGGGGGACAAACAGGGGAGGGGACAGATCCTCTGTGGATCAGTATTCCCACACAACCTGAAGCCTGAGAGGAAGGGAATGGGAGGGGTTAAAAAAAAGGGCATCCAGCATAGAAGTTAACCCCATCAAAAATTGAGCACTACAATCAGGCCTCTGTGTGGGGAAAGTTTTACCTTGTGAAACCTCAGAGAAGGAAATTATACTTACTAGAAGAAGAAAAAGAGTTATTAAAAAATCAGTTATCTGATGTTTAAATAATACAGTTCCTAAAATGAGCCTTCTAAGTAAACCTGCATGGAGCTAATTAGTTCAGCATTTTGCCCATAACCTCATCTCCTTTTGCCTTGACTTAAGAAAAGATAGGCTCCAACTATTAACACACAACATCGAATATGTGATAAAATTCCTATTTAAAAAGAACAGATTTCATAAGTTAGTCTTCAAATCTAACTCCCTTAGACACTAGGTAAAGTTGAAAAGTTCACTAAGAACTCTGAGCAGAAGTATGTTCAAGAAAGGCTTTAAATTAAACGTATATGTCACTAGTGGTAGCACACTCCATTTCAGCAGGTACACAGAGACTGTATTACACAGGCATCTATTTATAAGAACTTACCCTGTTAGAGGAGGGGATAAAGGATGGGTTAGGGTGGGGGTGGGGGAAGGTAGGGGTGGGGAGAGTTGGAGGACGGATGAGAGGGGGATCTGTGATTGGTATGCAAAATGAACAAAAAAATTAAACAAGAGTAAGTCTTCACTATATTATGATTATAGTAAAACAGAGAAAGTACACAATACACATATGCTCATTTTTCAAGGGTATTACTGCATTACATGAAAGTAAACATATTTAAACATAGGAAGCAGAAAGACTTAAACAAAATAAGACATTATTAATGTAATAGCTAGGGCAAAGATTGTAAAATGGTACACAAATACCTAGAGGCTGGGAAACTCTGAGAGCACTAAGCATTGGGTCACCTAGCTGAGTGGGGATGGTGAAAAATCTGGCAATGATTAAAGGCTTCTGAATGTGTAATGACCAGAATTTCATTCAAAATCAAGTGCCATTAATCTGAGGTAGTTCTTCATCACTAGCCTATAGTACATCTCATGACTTCATAGTAACTTTGGCTCTGAACAACACATAGCATGTGCTCTTTACATGGTGCAGGTTGTAATACCACCCAGTGCCAATGAGCACTGCCTGGAACATCTTGGCTCAGATGTAAGACTACTGTATGTCATGAATTTCTATGTTTTTATGAACATGAAGTTTCTGCTCTTACAGAAGTAAAATGGATTAATTAATGAAAAATTAATACTTTTAGCATTTCCCTACTGTCATTTCTCAGCAGGCAAATATCATATTGGTATGTCTTTGGATTGTATTGTGTGAGAAAGTTTGACATTAATAATCAATGCTTGAGTTGCTGGCTTGAATTTTATAAATAAGCACTAGATGAATTGTGGCTTGGGACTAGGACAGAATTTCTAAGAATTTCTGAAATAGCCTTAGATACAGTTCTGCCACTCTGTACTGTGTATTTATGCATAGTGCTATTCTTGGAATTGGTGGCTATAAAATCAAAATATCAATAAATTGTGAAAACTTTGAAGATGATCTATGTCCTGCAGTTACAAATGTATCGCCAAGATTTAATTTGTTATGTAATAATACTTAAAGCATATTCTTCTTATTCATATTCAAATGCAAAGTTGCTTTTGTTTTTAATAAATGATAAATTTTGTCTGTACCAATAATTATTTCTGAATATATTTTCTTTATCATTTATTACCAGTATTTGATTAATAAGCCTAATATATCAACTCTATGTAAAAATTTCTCAGTTCAGAAGTGTCACAAATATAGAAGTTTAAGAAGGAAATCCTGTTTTAGGAGGTGTAAAAGTTCATGCTCAAGGCCTGAGAGGTATTCAGTAGTAGGGTGTTTTTAACCAATGACCACCCAAATTCAATACCAGAGACTCACAAGGTGGAAGAGGAGAACTGACTTCAGAAAGTTCCCTGATTCCTACACAGGCGCTGTATGTACACACACACACACACACACACACACACACACACACACACACACAAACACACAGTAGATGTAGCAAACATTGTGAAAGGTTAGTCTCAGCTTAGATATTATAGTTATTTAATTCTAAGAGACAGCTTTCCTAGAACACAGTCTTTCTGTGAGCTAGGAAGAAAACAGAAAGTAGAGGTTCAGGGTTTAGAACTCAGCCCACCCCATCCAGGGGAAGAAGAGGGAATTCTTAGGCACACTAGGAAGCCCAGGAAAGGAACCCCAGTTAAATGTGTTACTAAGTGTTTCTGTTGACTGGGTCTTAAGAATGAGGAGAATATAGACACACACAGAAGAAGGGAAAGGGACTTCAGAGGTACAATTCTCAGGCTTTGATATGGGTTTGCTTAGGAGGAATGTTTGGAACCCTGTGAGGCTCAGGCACATCCTCAAACATATGTTTGTTTAAAAGGAAGCACAGTAGCAGGTGCCTGTCTTCTGCTGGGTAAATGGCATCCAGCATCCCTACTGCAGGCGAATTCAGATCCCAACACAATGAGTTCCAACTGTGCCCACTGGACACCTACTCATACAGAAATTTAAATAGTAATCAGTGCTGCAGCATCTGCACCCCACCAGCATGTCCTTGATACAATTGTTACACTATTCAAGATCCTGAAAATAAATCAATTTGCATGACAGCAGGGTTTGGTGTGAAGAGCCCTGGGCAAGAGGCAGAAGCCCAGCTCCTCTACAGTGCCCTTGCCAATTTTTATCAAAGGAACCTTTCCTCCAGGACACATTCCCTGGGCACCTATGTGCCACCAGGGGTGTGCTAAGCCCCTTTGGAACCAGGTTCAAGGGCAGGATGGGCTTGTTTACTGGGAAGGGCTTGTGCTCACTTTCTCTTCTGGGAGTAAGACAATTAAAAACCCTACTATGGAAGAGGTCATTGTTCTCCAGCTGTTTTGTTTGCTAAGATAGTGAATGGATGACATTAGGGATTCTACAACGTGGGTTCCTTAGCCAACCCATTTACTCATAAGTACTTAATGCTTACTTTTTGAGTTGCTACTAAGTTCCATACAAATTTGGGTTTGGAGCTGAACTGTCTCACATGGTTGCCCCAGCCATTGTGATTTTGGCACACTGAAATAAATTTACTCTGAACTATACAGCTTTATAAGTGTAAAATGCACACCAGATTTCAAAAACGTACTGTGAAAATAGAACAAAATATCTCACTATTGCTTTATAGAGATTGAAAACTGAAACAAATTTTCACATGTATCGACTCAAGTAAAATAGAAATATTACATGTAGGGCTACCTATTTCTTTTTACTGGGTTAATGAAGACACTGGAAAACCTTTAAAATTGCGAATTTCTGCTGGAAAGTAACAAACTATCCCACCTACCAAAATGAATACTTAAAGCCCTAAGATATCTTATAACTGGATCTGTCACTTTTGTAGAATACTATAAATGCTGATTCCAATAAAGAGATGTCTAGATTGAATGTAGTAAAATAAATTTACCGACGTGATTCATTTGTTTTTATTTACATGTATGTATGTATGTGCTTGCCTGTCAGTATGTGTACCACATGAATGCAGTGCCTACATGGCTAGAAAAGGGAGACAGATCTCCTGGAACTGAAGTTACAAGTAGTTGTGAGCTGTCTGATGTGAATGCTGAGAATCAAACCCTGGACCAGCAAGTGCTTTAAAATGCTGATGCATTTCTCTAGCCTCATGATATATATTTCTATTAAATGAAGGTTCTAGGAAATACAGCAGTGGGAAAAATAGACAAAAATCTTCCAAGATGGTAGCCCATTTACCTAAACACAGAAGAAATATTGGAACTTAGCCCCAATTATAATTGTGAGTTCATACGGTGTTAGTCCCTTTGTGGGCAAGAACAATACTTTGCCCATCTTAGTATATACGGCTAGTTGGGAAACACCCACCGAAAACTGATATTGTCTTAGGTGGGGCCTCTTGTCAACTTTATGGCATCAAAGGATCAATGAGAAACTTTGTTTCTCTAACCATTGATCTTTGTGGCATTTGAGCAAGTCAACCCACTTTGAGGTCAATGTCACCCCTGTGAGCAAAGGTTTTTACAGAAAGAAGCTCCTTGAACATTTTGCCAAAGCTGATTAACTGATTGGAAATTAATGATTGTGGAGATGGTGGAATGTTACAGATCCAGAGACAAATTATCTTGGGCTGTCTTTAACCCCCTACTAGCCATCTATTCTCCACTGGTGTCTGACCTAATGTCATTTGACTATCATATAAAATCTTTTGGGATATATGAACAGTTTTATAGATTCTAACAACCCATACACTAAACATGTTATCACATAACATCTAGAGCTTATCATCGAAATTTCTCTGCTTTGCTGTAGACTGCCCTTCCTAGCATGCTTCCACAAGTGAATTTTAAAAGCGTGCTGATCTATGACTTTTTCCTGTTACTATGAAAAGTTTAATACAGAATTAGAATTGGAATATGGAAATTACCATAACCAAAATCTGTGTTTTCGGGTCATAGTCACTCATGTCGGCTTAAGAATGAATTATTGCATATCTACTTTGAGGTGAGAGCTGTGCTTTTAAGTCACTCTCATCTGTACAAGAAAGAGATTAAGCACCATGACTCCAAGGGTTCTTCCTAGATCTGCAATCCTATAATATTAGATTGATGAATACAGGTCAAACTGTTCCACCTAAAATCAGTTTTGAAATGTTTTCTGATTTATTAAAAGCCATAAAACAACACATTATAAAGTTGTTCTCTCACCCAGAAGGATTCTTAGAGAAAATTAGAATAGTGGAGAATCCTCTAAACATTTTGCTCATAATTTTAACAGATGAATTCATAAAGGAGAGTAAAGGAGACTTTCTTCAAAGGCAAGAGTTGCTGGTGTTTGACCAAAGCTGCCTGTTTCATTTATTGAAATTCCTTAGGTGATTACAATTAGGATAATCCCTTCGATATCACAGGAGAAACTTGAGGGACATTCTGACGCAGTCTACAAAAGTATAGCTTTGAGTATGCACTGTAGACAAAGTAGGGTTCTGGTAAACCAGATGTCAGCCTGCCAAGCCTGTTGTAGGGAGTTCTAAGAAGGAACCATCTTGAGTCCCAGGGATTCCTTCAATATACAGCATCATGATCATGGAATGCCTCTGGCTTTTGACACTATCTAGAAATGAAGTCAAATATAAAATTATATGAGAGAGATTAAGATACAGATAGATAGACAGACAGACAGACAGACAGATAGATAAGAAGGAGGAGGAGAAAAGAAGAAGAAGAAGAAGAAGAAGGAGGAGGAGGAGGAGGAGGAGGAGGAGGAGGAGGAGGAGGAGGAGGAGAAGAATTAAACTTCACCAGTGTTTACATGACTAAATGAGCCACCTTTTTATTTTAACACTATGCATTTATATTAAACCTTGGTTTTTCCCTGCATGTCAGAGCATCCTTTTTCTAGACTGAGGCCTTTTTCCATTTCTCCAGGCTGTCTACACATATACTTTCCTTCCTAGTGGGTGACTCAAATACAAATGTACTTGAAGAAATACTATAGTGGACCCACATGAATGATATTCACACTAGGTACAAAAGGAGAGAGTAAGGACAAATGGGGATTAAGAAACCTTGATTATTTTGTTACCTGAACTAAATATCCTGTCTCTGATCTTTAATTTAACTATCTGCAAAATAAGCATTTAGATTAACTCTGCATTCCTTCTTAGTACATTGAATACACATAAAGGCTACCTGAGGTCATGTACTTAGATTAGAACCAATTATGGTTAGGTCCCTAGCATCTCTGATAATTCCAAGGTTAACAACTTCTGTTGTAGGTGAAGCAGCACTTTCTGATGAACTAGGTGAATAATATTAATAACTAGGAGGCCATTATGAGAAGGATAGAAAGGTCTACAGTACTGAAAGAGCAGTGGGCAAATTAACCATGGCAGGGAGACTAGGTCCAGAGCAGTACAGCCTGGTAGAAAGATAATAAAAGCAGTATAAGTAATTCAGAAGTTCTTAACACACAGTTTAAAATGTAAAAATTAAGCGGAATTAATTCTAATGGTTAATTCTGTTAGTATAATTTTCATACTCCCATAACACTCAGATCCCTTTCTCTTTCTCTCTTTTGAATTTCTCTGTTGCTGGGCTTTCTGCTGTGATTTAAACAGCCTGGACTGTCCTTTACCTGGATGGGATGCTCCATGATAATATACAATCAATATGTGATTTACTTTTTCTATCAACATCCAGTACATAAAACAGGACAGCTTCATGTTGATGCCTATTTTTTTTAATTCAGTATGAGAGCACAATCATTTTAGCATAGGACAATTAGATATGACCAATAAGATCTTTCTGATTTTTTTACCTAGATCCATAGGGTGGGTTACCTACTTCATACTCTTATGTCTCATATTCAGCCAACAAAATTTTAATTATTCAGTAGTCACATGTAGCTAGTGACTACAAAACTGGACAGCACAGATCTAAATTTGTCACTCAGATATGGTCCATAGTCCTGTTCTAGCTTATCTCCTGAGATATTGTTACAAAGAGAAAAATCTTGTGCTCTATCTCAGACATCCAGAATCAGAACCTGTACCATAATGAAAGCTAGTTCACGTGTTTACACAGTGGAGTTTGTGAAGTTGTATTCTTCCTAACAGTCACTACCTTGACTCTAACATCTTACCTCACCTACTTTGCTCACAAGTTCACTACTAGAGTCCTCTGATAATGATGAATTACTCTCAGTGACTGTAAAGGCATCATTTTCTGCTCTAAGCATCTGCTTGTGTTATTTGTTTCTTCTAGATATTCTCTCCAGCTGCATCCTTCTCTCTGTTTCCTCATGAATAATTCTCACTTGAAAGCCAGTTTTGATGTCATTTTTAGGGTCATTTCCCCACCTCACCTTTCTCTTATCCCTACCCTACTTCTAGTTTCTTGAAACTTTCTGTTCCTCAATTCTCTTCTATTATTTGAACATGTAGGTCTATTATTCAGCTGGATGTGATGAACCATGATCACAAGGACATCATGTGTATTAGTCATAACTCCCTTTCATCATAAGTATCTGGTATATAACAGGCAGTGAGAGTTCACCATTTGGAGGAGGTTGTCTAAGTAGGACAGCAAAGGGCAAGGAGAGAAAAAGGAATATAGGAAGATAACGTCCTCCATTTCAGGTAAAACTGAAATTGCATTTTCTGTTTAGAATGTTCTCAATCCATTGGTGCATTGGAGTAAAGTATCCTATGCTCTGCACTTACGTACCACATCTGTTAAGTAATCAGGCTATGTGAGTTTAAGGGCTATTCATCTGGACAAGCCACCTCACTTTTCCAAGCTTGAGCTTCCTCCTGCAAAGTAGGATTGAATAGTGTCTACATCACACAGCTGTCACGAAAGTTCACTGAAAAGATGCTCCCCAAAAGCCTTTGTAAACTGCAGAGCTATGAAACAGTGTAGAAGCATAGTCCAGTCTCAGACATCACAGCCCCTCGCCAGCTCCACTCCAGGTGCTGAGTTTCATTTTCCACTTGAGTTTAGAAGTCAAATATTTAGCTGTGCTAATGGGGTATTGGATCTTTTTATTATGGTCCCACCACACGGTGTGTGCAGCTTTGCTGAGATAATAAAAGATGTTAGACCTGGTCGCGCCACTGTTTAATGCAGAAATGCTATGAGAACACACCCGGGGTGCGACTTTGAATAGAATCAGTGGCAAAGTCATCCATGTCCCCAGCAGAGATAAAAGCATTAATATCCTATTTCACCCTCAGCCCACACTAGCATGGTGTTGATTAAAATTATTTTCTACAGCTTGACATCTTGTTTTTTAAAGAAAGAAATTGTGTGTGTGTGTGTGTGTGTGTGTGTATGTGTGTGTGTGCATGTGCATGTGTGTGTGTGTGTGTGAGAGAGAGAGAGAGAGAGAGAGAGAGAGAGAGGGAAAGAAAGAAAGAAAGAAAGAAAGAAAGAAAGAAAGGAAGGAAGGAAGGAAGGAAGGAAGGAAGGAAGGAAGATATTTAACAGACGTTACATGTGATGCCTCTGCTTGATATTTGGCTTTAGATCTAGTTTCAATGGCATAGATTTTTATAGTACCATGGCTTATATGAGATCAGTGAGGTTTTGTAAAGGGCCTAGCCATCCTTGCACATCATCTTCTCTACCACTGTGTATGTATCTGGACACCTGTTGGCTCAAGCATGTTTTACCTAAGATAAAAGACAAACCTCTGCTACCATGCATATGTGTTTGATGAGAAAATATATGGGTGAAGGTGAGCCTGCTTGTTCTCGGGGCAGGTTAAATAATATGTGGTAGAGTACTGGAAGAAAATTGACACAGGTAGAAACTGCTAAAACTTATTTCTTGGGGAAAGTGAGCATGTATGCATTATACAGTAGGAGTTATATACCAAGAAAGTGTGAATGTGGGGGTATTGTGTTCTCCAAAATATTATGTATGCTAATAAACTTATCTGGGGTCAGAGAACAGGACAGCCACAATATTAAACATAGAGGTTAGGCAGTGGTAGCATACACCTTTAATCCTAGCATTCCAGAGACAGAAATCCCTCTGGATCTCTGTGAGTTCAAGGCCACATTGGAAACGGCCAGGCACGGTGATACACACCTTTAATCCCAGAAAGTCAGCCTTTAATCCCAGGGAGTGGTAGTAGAAAGCAGAAAGGTATATAAGGCGTGAGGACCAGAAACTAGAGCATTTGGCCTGGAGAAGCGGCCTGGAGAAGCATGTGGCTGGTTAAGCTTTCAGGCTTCTAGCAGCAGTTCAGCTGAGACCCATTCTGGATGAGGGCTCGGGGCATCCAGTCTGAGGAAACAAGACCAGCTGAGGACCCAGCGAGGTGAGATAGCTGTGGCTTATTCTGTCTCTCTGACCTTCCAGTGTTCACCCCAATAACTGGCCTCAGGTTTGATTTTATAAATAAGAACTTTTAAGACTCATGCTACAATTTTGATTGAAAATTATAGTCTTGGGGTGTGAGGCCTTATATACAAAAAAATAAAGGAGACCATGCAGAAGCAAGGATGACCTATATTTGGGTATAAGACTGTTCCAAAGGGGAGTGTGTGTGTGTGTGTATGTGTGTGTGTGTATGTGTGTGTGTGTGTGTGTGTGTGTTCATTTGATGGCACAGACATTTATTAAATATTACCTATGTGTTTGTTGTCTGATAATGGGAATAAGATTATGGATGAGATTATCAAATATTTTCCCATATAAAATTTACAGTCTGTGCCAAAGCTTTGCAACTGTGACATCACTGGCAATTGGACCTCATATTTCTTTACACAGAGTGTCATTCGGCCCTGTAAAACACCTGAGGATTTCCCTAGTTTGTCCACCTAGTTACAATGTCTCCCAGTTGTGCCAACCAAACATGTCTACAGCCATGACTTAATGCCCATACTTAAAAATTAACATGTGTTAACAGTTCCTAGTCTGTCAGGAAAGGCAAATACCAAATGAAATATTCAAAAATTGTTTTCATATATGGCTATATACTATGAGAAAGCAAGGCAGGCATCTGAGTGAACAATTAGAATGAACTGGTCTGACTGTTAAGGATAAAGCATTAGAAAAGACTTCTAGCATGGTGTGTCAAATGTGCTATGCAAGGTGGAAAAGACTGAGCTTGGTAAAGAAAATGGGAAAAAATGTGAGACAGAAGCACACAGACACTTATATACACGGACAGATATACATTTTCATTTACTTAAAATTTGTCAGTAAAATGGGAAGAGCATAGACCACATCCATTCCTGTCACAACTGGTATCTCAGGCTTCTTTCTTCAACCTAATGATGAGGAAATGTAAACTCAGACAAGTGAAAAGACCGACAGACAGCCACACAATTATACCACGAAAAAATGAAGATTTGAATCCTTGCCTGGTTTATCTCTAAGCACCCTTTCCTTCCAAGGGAATAAATATATGAATGCCTTCTTGGCCAAGCCAGTCCTTTCCTAAAATTTCAGTTGCACCTTAGAACCTTGCCAGGGTCCTTGCCATGGTGACTCCATCACTAACCCAGGCCTCACCAATGTTGTCTGCCACTTTCATCATTGAAATCAGCACTCTTCAACAGAATTCAGGTAAAGGTAGGTTCCTCAAGGGGATATGAGTTCCTTAGGAAGACACCTCTATCATCCCTGCAGCCTCACCACTGTATGCAAAACAAAAATTGCTCTGATGGTGGAGCCAGATAACACATCATAAAAAAGTAAGCTGTTGATCTAGGTTCTGATCAGTGATCGATTCATGTAAACACTGCTTTATTCTGCCACTCATAAATTCACCCACATATCCAATAATTTTTGGGGGGGATTTCGGATAAGCATTGAGCAAACCTACATGACAACACAAAACTATGCAATTACAAATGAAATCCAATGGTGGAAGGAAGGGCACACACAGACTTTTAAGAATAATATAGGACATGATGATTACATAAATCAATGCACATTCAAGGTGAAATTTTACCATCAGACTACATATTAAATTAAGAAACAGTTCCTGGAAGAAGACATACCTGAGCTGATCTTATAAAGAAAATAACCCATTCACTATGTACTCTCTGTGTCAGGCCTTTTGTTTCAAACTTTACATCATCATACAACCAAATGCTCATTATGCGAGTGGAAAATATGAGAAGAGTTAAACCTTGCCAAGGTCTGCAGATGACAAGTAGGAAGCTAGAGTTCAGTATATCAAGTAGCTAGTGTCAGAAAAGTAGGATTGATCCAAAGTGGAGGGAGAACTTCACACTTGTATTACCTACATTTCTTCATCATGACCACAATATCTGACAGAGATAAAATAAGGGAGGGAAGATTTATTTCAGCCCATAGTTTCAAGAGATTTTATTCCACCTTGGTGGGAGAGGCATGGATATGGGAGCATGTGTCAGTTTGCTCACATCTTAGCAGACACAGAAGCATGAAGAAAAGCCAGCACCAGAACCTTGGCTATTGCTTTCAAAAGACCTGGCCCTACTGACATATTTCACTCAGCTATGTGCCATCTCCTGAAGGTTTCAAAGAGTCTCAAAACATAGCACTACCAACTAGGGAACAAGTGTGAAGAATATAAACATGCAGTGGGCATTTCAGATTGAAGCTATATAGTATATAAACGTAGTAGCAATGTTAGTTCCTATAGATTTATGTGGTTTATAAAGATCAGATTAACCAGAGATAAAAGCTAACTGAAGTATACAATGTGAGGGATGGTAATAGGCTCGATGAATGATAGTGAACCCTGATTTTCAGCTTGATTGGATCTGAAATTGACCAAGAGACAGGTCTTTGGGCAGGTATTTGAAGGTATTTCTAGGAAAAATTAGCAGAGGTGAGAACATACGCAGGGCAGCATCTTATTGTGGTCTAAATATTAAAAGATTTGTGAGAAATCAGTCACACTTGCCAGACTCTGCTTCTTACTAGTGAGTATGCCAGTCTTTGATGCTATGATGCCACTGATAACATTTATTTTGGAGGAGTTTGTTGAGAGAGGGTTTCCCTGTGTAGTTCTGACTGTTCTGGAACTCACTCAGAACAGGCTCGCCTGAAACTCACAGTTATCTGTCTGCCTCTGCCTCCCCAGTGTTAGGATTAAAGGCATGCTCCACTACTATCTAGTGAAATACTGGCATTCTTTACTGACATAAAACTCCATTTTCTTTGAGTTCCAGGGTGGACTGAAGGTGAACAAATCTTCAGAAAACTTCCATGTCTTTACATCTAGATTAAAACTGCTAAGACATCCTGCATTTCAGACTTAGTGGCGACCAGGTTCTCAGTCATCACTGAAGATATCCATTGTTGGACTACCTACCCCACATCAGTGATATGTTATTCTGTTAAATGCCTTATATAATATGTATACATTATATAAGTTCTGCTCCACTAGAGAACCATGCCTAATATAGGTTCCATCAAAACAGGGGACTTTTATAAGAGCTTAAGTTTTATTTAGTAATCTAGAGAGATGCAAAGAAAAATTTGAAGTAAGAGTAAGATAAGACCAGCCTGGTGGTAGTGATGCAAGACTTTAATCCCAGCATTAGGATTAAATTTTTCCTAGAAATACCTTCAATTACCTGCCCAAAGACTTGTCTCTTGGTTAATTTCAGAACCAATCAAGCTGACAATTAAGATTAACTATCATTCATCCAGCCTATCACCATCCTTCACATTGTATACTTCAGTTAACTTTTACCTCTGGTTAATCTGATCTTTATAAATCACACTAGGCAGAAGCAGGCAGATCTCTGTGAGTTTGAGGCCAGCCTGTCTACATAGCTAGTTCCAGGACAGCCAGGGACACAAAGAGAAATCCTGTCTTGAAAAGCAAGCAAGCAAGCAAACAAACAAACAAACAAACAAACGAGTAAGATAAGGTCAGCTCGGGGTATGGAGAAATGGATAAGGAGAGAGTGAGGTGCTTTTGATGACAAGCTAAAAAGGGTCCGCGGTCAAGTTGAAATATATTGGAAGAGTTAAAGGAAACTCTCTTTGGCATTTTTCTCTCTGCCTGTCAATCTAACCCATTAAAATGGAAGCTTCTGAGTTTATTTGATTTCAGAAAATGATACATTTGTTATGTTTTTCTCCCCTTTCTCTGTTCATTTTCTCCGTGGATCACATATCATTGCATGCAATGGCCTGCAGGTTCTGTTTTCACCAAGAAATGTACAATTGGGGTTGCTGGGTCTGTAAAACATGAAATTAACCAGTGTCATATTTTTTTACGCCCTCCTCCCTGCTCACCCAGGAATCCAAATTAAATTTCGCACTGAACAGTCTGAGCAGCTGACATGCTCCACAGACAACAGGCACAGGGTGTTGACGGCAAAAGGTCAATGTCTCTGTCATCAGACTGTGCCAACTCTGCCACCTCTGTTTGATGGTAAAATTTAGATGATTTGAGACTTAGTCTTAAGCTGTTATAGACTCCCTTAGGACCAACAGGACCTGCTCCCAAGTTTTTAAGTGCACAGCCATCTCCAGATAATAATCAGCAACTCTGACAGTCTGAAAAACAGGAAAGAGTGGACAAAGTTAGCAGGTTGGGACTCTCAAGGTTCTAAGAGATTACCAAGGCCACACAGTGATCTCAACAGTCTCCTATGGATCAGAGCTCTTTGGGACACATGGCAACTCCTTGTGACTACAAATATAAGGTTTGTAAAAGTAGTGAAGAAAGTCCTAGCCGAAGTCTGTCTTTTGAGGTAATGTCTTAAAAATGTGTGTGTGTGTGCGCGCGCGCGCGCGCGCGCGCGCGCGCGCGTGTGTGCGTGCACACACACACATGTGAGCATGAGCACACGCATGTGAAGGAACATGTATGGAGGTTAGAGGACAGAAAATTTACAGGAGTCAATTCTCTTGGTTCAGCATGTAAATTCTAATTTCCAGGCTTAATGGTAAGCAATTTACTCTCTGTGCCAACTTGCTCCATCACCAATTGCACTTCTCAAAATACCTCTAGCATGGGTTACCATGCATGTCCCTTTGTAACTGTTATCTGAGGCCAGGGCTTGGACTTAGTTGTCATTGTGTCTCTATACAAAGTGGTGGTCTGCATGCAGCAGAAATGTATTATGTGCTAAACACAGGTTATCAAGGATTGTTACTGTGCTTTTTCTTCCAGTGACTTTAAGTGATTTAAGAGTTTGCTGTTATGATAGTTAAGCTGAGAGAATGCATCTGATGGGTGCTAATGAGCAACATTTCTCTCAGGATCTGTCTACATTTTTGTTGCTCAGCATAGTAAGCTGATAAACTTTGGAGCACAGGAAGGCTCCAGGGAAGAAAAGGAGAGAAGACAGGCCTAATGGTGAAGAATGATCCCACCAAAAGGCATTTTTGCAATTACCTAGTCCAGAGTGGAAATTCTTCTACATTGTTCACTCTAAAACACATTCTCCTTCAATTTTCTGTCTCTTCTGAAACAATTAAAAATAACTACTATCACAGTTGTTTATATGAAGGCATTTTGTATATATAGTTGATATATATAATGAGATGATTTCCAAGATTATCTTCTATAATGTGGGCCTTATGCAATTAATTAAAATTCTTCCTTAAGTTGTAATCTTACTGAATATTAAGTAATAACAACAGTCTATAGACCTTACTCTGAAGATCAACATATAGAAAATTACAGATGATAGATAGATAGATAGATAGATAGATAGATAGATAGATAGATGATGATGTGTGTTCCTCTCTGTGTGTTTTTCTCTCTGTGTGTGTTTCTCTCTGTGTGTATTCTACTGACTCAACTTAAAGTCCTCCCCTTCTACCCCTTCTGACTTTCTGCCTCTTCTACCCGGTTGATACAAAGAGCTGGACACCAAACTGACTGCATGAAGAAGACTTCAAACCCTAAGAAAGGGCTGGAAGTAGAGATATTTATTGAGTAGGATCTCAGGACTCCTTTCACTGGATGTCATCATGGAAGTTGTTTTTTGCTAAACTTTGGGCTGGGAGCTACTTCAGAACCTAATAACATGCATTCGTGAGCATGTGGCATAGGTTTCCCATGCCTTTCTTAGGCTCCCAGAGAGGAACCCACCTCTATATTCTTTATAGACAGGTCCTCAGCTCCTCCGTCTGACTATAGGAGACTACATCTTAAAACAGGGACAGACTAGACTAAATTTCTGCTGGAGGCTAGTGAGATATATCACAGGCAGGTGACACATGGGTCAGACAAGCACCTGCTCTTCTGGGGCCTGAGGCTGGCTTGCTAACATGGAAAGGAATTTGCTGCTGAGGCTTGCATTAGAATAGTTTGCCAAAGATTCCTTATAAACATTAAAATTTGGAATGCTTTTAAAATTCCCCCAAGACAGCAATAAGTGTAGAATTCACTGGGGATGGGAGTGGAGAGAAGAGAGATCAGATTCTGAAATCACTCATTATGGTTGAGAGGTTATTGAGTGATGCCTCTTATCACCATGGGCTGTATAAGAACTCATTTTGAGTACTTCACTAATTTTGTAGTTTCAGCAATGTGCAGTTCCCTGATTTGTAACGTATGGATTAAAAATGGAAAATACAATTTCCTAGGGCAGAGAGATGGCAGAGCAGGTAAAAAACTTGCCATGAAAGCATGATGACCACAATTCAGATTTGCAGTACCCACTTCAGAGCTCTGTCAGTATGATGGACCACTTGTAATCCCAGTGCTCAGTAAACAGTGGCAGCACAGATCCCTGAGGCTAAATGGCTATCTTGGCTAGAAGAATCAGTAAGCTGGAGTCCCAAGTTCAACCAGGGACTTCTCCACACTATGTATAAATAAATAAATGATGATAGATAGATAGATAGATAGATAGATAGATAGATAGATAGATAGATAGATGATAGATAATGAAAAAAGAGCAATAGAGGAAGATACATGGGTGCACACACATACACACGCACCATGTTCACAAACACATAGCATACACATTTATCACTGTATATATCGTCAATAAAAATGCTATTGATGGTATTGTTTTTTGTCTTAAGACATTCGCGTGATATAACATTTGCTATGAGCCATGAATCCATACTATTTCTCTGTCAGATAGGATTGTAATGAAGAGGATAAGCCTGGTCACAATGTAATACAAAAAAATGGTGACATTAGGGAAGAGATTTGAGTATGGTTTCAGTTCTTATGAATATGGGCATAATAAGACCAGAATGTTGATATACTATAATGGCATTTAGAATGAGCACCAGAGCCAAGCTGCCAGGGTTTGAATCCCAGCTCCATTACTTGATAGCAGTATGGCTTCAGATAAGTAATTTAATCTCTTATTGCGGCAGTTTCCTCATTTATAAACTGGAGATAACAATAGTGCCTATCTCACAAGACTGTTACAAGTATTAAATGCATTAATATGTGTAAAAGGCTTCAAGGAGTGCCTAGTACTTAGGAAAAAACTGATAAATGACAAGGATTTCCATGGTGCTTTGAGTAAGGATTAGATGAGATAGCAGTCTTAAATATGTGGTACCCAACAGGTACACTAAAATAATAGTGATCACAGTCATCAGTACTGCCTATAATAGAAATAGAAGCAACAGAATCTCTGTTCTCTGCAGATTGAAACACTTCCTAAAAGGCAGGTTCATCTCCAGGTCTTCCAGGGATGCCCTGTGGCTGCATCCTATCCCCCCTATAACTTCTCTGTTCAAATGAAAAGTCTTCTGTAACTTACACCTGAAAAATAAAATCTAGCCTCTGGGCTTCTTAAACTCCCTTGCTGTCTTCCTCAAGGAGCATCTAGAGCTTTATTTCCTACTCCTACACGAGTCCTTATCTCTTGCCTGAATTCATTGCACAGTCTGGTGACCCTCCGGATGCAGGAAGCACATCTCTTGATACACCTGAGATTATGATGTGCATCCTAGAGGTTTGTCTGAAATGCTGTCAGCCTGAGGAATACAGGGTTTTCACCAAGTGGAAAAGTATGTTGCATGTAGTAGTAACTTTCACACTAATATTCACAGTGACCATGTGAGGCTAAGTCAATGTTCTCCCTTTATAGATGAGATACCTAAATTCAGCCAGTTAAGGTCTTGCTGTTGCTATGATAAAGCAAATGCATGAGCTGTTCATTTGTCGGCTTGTCTTATTACCCTGATTCATTATTTTTGTTTTAATTGTAATTTTTAATTGATTCTTTGAAGTTTTTATTCATATATAGAATGTATCTTGATCATACCCACTCCTAATCATCCCAACTTCCTCGGTAACCCCATCATATCTCCCACTCCACTTCGTATCCTCCTTTATGTTGTCTATTTATTCATTCATTCTCTTATTTAACCCACTGAGTCCAATTAGTGATGCCCATGTATACGCAGGTGTAGGAACACTCACTAGGGAATGAAGAAATGACCAGTGACCATCACCCAAAGAAAATGGACCTTCTCCTTGAGCTGCCATCAACTGCCAATAGCAGCTCAGCTAGTGGTGAAGCCTCAGAAGTTCTTCGTGCTTCCATATTGGAACTTTTAACTGATTCTATATTGTGCAGGGCTTGTGTATATTATCACAGCTAGTCAGTTCCTCTGTACAATAACTATATTATTTTTCTCTTATTTTTTTATTTTTTTCATTTTGTTTGTGTGTGTGTGAGAGAGGGGTGTTTGGGGACAGAGAGAGTGAGAAGATCTCACAATGTAGCCCTCTCTGCTCTGGAATTCATTATGTAGACCAAGATTGTGGCAATCTTCCTATTTCTCCTTCCTGAGGTCTGATTTTTGATTATAGGTTTTTTATTTGAAAAAAAAAGTTTTACTTAATAATTTTTAAAAATGTAATATGTCTTTGAAATTAAATCTGGAAGCAGATTAGCATAGGAAAAATCTTAAGATTCATATGGAAACACAAATAGCCCTGGATAGCCAGGCCAATACTAAGAAGCAAACATTGGGAGGCATCATCCTACCTAACTTCAAATTATACACTAGAGCCATAATAATACAAGTGGCATCTTACTTGGTCTAATTGATTCATATTACTCTGATAAACACCATGGCCAAAAGAAACTTTGAAGACAGTTGGTTATTATTAGGGTAAGTCAGGTCAGGAACTGAAGCCAAAGCCATGGATTACACTGCTTACTGGCTCCTGCTTCCATGCTCATGCTAGGCAGCTTTCTTATACAGCTCAGGAACACCTGCCTAGAGAAAGCACCTCACTCAGTGACCTGTGCTTTGTCATATCAACCAGTAATCAAGGTAATTCCTCTTATGCAGGACTCTTCCCAGTAAATCTAAGGTGACAGTAAATCAATTTGAAAGCTGAAGCTAATTAGGACAGAATTAATACAAAAACAGACATGCAGTCCAAAAGAACAAAATACAGGCCCAGAAAAAAATTCATGACCCCACAGCCATGCAATTTTTGATACAGGTGCCAGACACATATTAAGAAAGACAATTTCTTTGACAAATGATTTTAGCAAAACTGGATTTTCACTTGTAGAATACATAAACCATTCCATTACCCCTCATCCTGTGAAAATATCAACTCAAAATGGATCAAAGAGTCAAAACTTTGAAACTATTAGGGGAAAATATTTCACAAGTAGGCATATGCAAAGGCTTTCTGGATAGTATTCCAATAATTTATGAACTAAGAGCTAGAATTGATCAAGAGGATTGTGCTTAACTCAAGAGCTTCTGCAAGGTAAACAATTAACTGAAAAGAAAAGGTAGTTGCATAAAGGGAGAAAAGTCTCTACCAGCTATCATAGGGGATTAGTACTTAGAATATAAGAAACTTAAAAAATAAATACTAAGTTAACAAAAAGCTCACTAAACAAATGGGCAGGTGCAGTGAACAGACAGTTATCAAAAGAAGAGATACAAATTGCTAATGGGTACAAGGAAAAATGTTGAACATTGTTAACTGTCAGAGAAATTGAAACTAAAACTATATATCTATTATTCCAGTAAGAATTACCACCATTCAAAAAAATAAACATGAAAGAAAAGAAGAAACTAGTATGCAAAACCCAAGTGCTGATGAGGATGTGGAGAAAATATATCCCTTCTATACTGTTGATGGTAATATGAATTAGTCAGTCATTATGGAAATCCATATATAAGTCCTCAAGAAATTAATAATACAAAGACAGTGTGATTCAGATATACAACTCTGGTGTGTACATCTGAAGATAGAAAAGTCAGCATAAATAGTGATACCTCTATACTCATCCTATCATAGCATTATTCACCAAGTCAAGTTATATATTCTGTCTATGGGCCTATCAATGGGCCAATGGAAACAAAATTTTACTCAGGTATAATGAATAATTGTGTGATAAAATTAGATATCATAATTTTGAACTAAATTAAGCAGTCTCATAAAGGCAAATACTGCATTATTTTCTCTCCAATGCATAATCTAGACTAAAAGAAACTTAAAAAAAAGAAAACCTTATGGTTTGAAGATTGAAGGTTGTCTGCTTTTAAAGAGTAAAATAAACAATGAGAGGGAACAAATGGATGAGTGAGGGAATTGGTAAGAAGAAAGCACATTGTGCTTGCATAAGATGCCATAATTAAATTAATTATTTTATATAATTAACAGGAAATTGAACACCATAGATATCTCCCAAAGACTCTTCTCATGATCTATTCTAATGAGGCAATTAATGAGGCAATTCCACAGAGTCTATCTGATAACCAAAGGGTTTATTTTGGGTTAACGTTACAACCAGCAAAAGGGAGTTGGTCACAGGGTCCAAGAGAGGTGAGGCACCATCTAACGTGGTTTTCTGGAGAACTCTGACTTGGTCCACAGTACCAGCATTCAGCATCCAAGACTATGAGGTAGCCAAGAGAGCAAACATGTATATATTCCAGGTCTTAAGGGGAACCCCCCTTGGCCACACCCTGGGGGGACAGGTACCTAGCAGTTACCTGCTGCCTACTAGGTGTGGTACTTCAGGGGTAAAGCACAGACAACCAGCCCTACATCTCCCCCTTCTTTCTAAGGAGGAAAGTTCTAACCTAGCACAAAACTATATACAATAGAAATAATCATCAAGGAGAAATAAAGGATAATGACATAAACAAATGGAAATAATACCAACAAGAACAACATCAAACAAGAGGCACATACTAAAATCCAGAGAAGTCTGGAGCACAGGTAAATGGCATGTTACACAGATAATTTCAAAAGATGTCCTATCCTGATGAGCCTAAGTCTAATATTTAATATGTTCTAGGTAAGATCCAAGACCTGAGAAGGAATATACCTAAGAAATGGGAGGTAGATGCAAGCAACTATTAGGAGTCCTGCGAGAGTAGACAGAGACAGCTGGCAACCTGGACAGTCACCTAAAGTTTCTCAGCATCATTGGTATGTCCAAATTGGCTACAGGCCTAGAGTATCTGACAGACCATTTTCAGAAGCAGGAATTTTGAAAGACCACCTTACCCTGTCTTGGCAGAGTTCAGTAGTTGCTTTTCCTTGTGTTCTGCTCATTCAGAAGGGGCAGTATTTGTACTGTCAGCAGTCGAGGCAAGGATAGTTCTTTGCCCAGTAGGCCATTTTGTGCCAAGAAGAAGACAAACTTCGAAACATGGAAATGTCTTAAAAGCCCATTATTCTCTCAGGATCAAATCGGTGCTGCCAGGAGCAACCATGTCTCATGTCAACAGAATTCTAAGTTATTTAAATGCTATATTCTCTAGGTCTATGAAGTGTTTGAAGATTACCTGCCCATCTGACCTATATATCTGTAAATCTGGACAACCTAACTAACATAACTATAGAGATGACAAGCACAGGTGAATATAAATCTGTAAGTGTTATCTACCTAAATAACTTAAGTACTAAGGCTTTAGATAAACAAGGTAAACAGTCTGTAAGCAAATGTACAGTAAAAGGATAATGACCTCAAAACTGTGACAGTACACAAAATAGCTTAAGTAGAGGTAGGAATGTATAGTGCAATATGCAATATGACAATAATCCTAAATATGTATCAATATACAAAGTATCCTAATAGAGGTGGAACATACATATAGTATGACAAATATAATTTTACATTTGTATCAATATACAAACATTTCAAATAAGAGTAGAAATATATGTACATTACAATAAATATAGTTCTGCATTTCTATAAATATATGAATTATCTTAAGTAGGAATATAAAAATAGTTTACATTCATATTTATATATAAGAATCCATAACAGTACAGTTTATCTAAGGCTAATACTTTACTAAATTAGTTTACTAGTATATACAATAATCTACCTTAATATCCTATACCTATACATTCCCCCTTTTCCTTTTCTTAAGGAAAGTCCAATATTTTCTTCCATTCCCAACCCTATAACCATTATCCATAACCCTGAGGAACATGAAAACTTTGGGAAAGGGGGCATTGTTTTGTTATAATTGCTTCCAGCTCTTTAGCGGGCAATATTATCTCTGTGTGGTCCTGTAAGAAAGCTCAGATAGTTAAGTCTCAGTTGGACTAACTGTAGATTTTGCAGCCAGTCTCAGAGTAATGGGTAAGGTTGTGTGAGATTCTGGCTAGAAGTGTAGTATGGAGGACCATCTTATTATGGAACTATCTTGGAGAGAGAGTGAGCATATATATATTCCAGATATTAAGGGGTCCCTCCTTGGCTACACCCCCGGGATGCAGGTACCTGCTGCCTTCTATGGGTGGTTATTCATGGGTAAAGCACAGACAACCACCCCTACACTATTCCAGCCATTCCTTCCCTGAGAATCACCTCTTATGTGAAGTCTTACAACATGGACATGGTGGTTAATCTTGACTCTCGAATTAAGGGGTTTAGAATCACCATAGAAACCAACCTCTTGGGATAACTCTAAAAGATTATGTATATTAGGTTTATTTAAGTAGGGAAAGTCAACTTGATGCAACTGATACTATTCTATGGGCTGAGTTCTAGAACTGAACAAAGCAGAGAAAATAAGCTGAGCTTGAACTCCTCAGCACTAATCAGTATCTGCTTTGTAACTCTAATTACACTGTGAGTAGCTACTGTCTGCGCTAGTGAAAATGCATTCCTTGCTAAGATTGTCTGAATCCTACAGAACTTTAAACCAAACCATGCCATCCTAACCATTCCTTCCTTAAGCTGATTTTTTTGTTAGATATTTTGCCGAAACAATGAGAAAAGTCACCAATAAAATGACAGTGTTGTTCTCATAGTTAAAACAAGTGGAACATTTGTTAGCTATTCTTTTGTGTCTGTTTACACTCTTTTACTCAACAAATGTTTGTGAGACACATTACTACTGTTGTTTTCAGATCATTGATTCTCTTTCTGTAGATTATTTCATAGAACATGACCTACAAATTCAAAAATGAATGGTTTGGCCAGTGCAAAGTGTCAATAAAAGGAAGTCTATGAATCAGAATAGATACCAAAATATCTAACAATTAGAAAGATAGAATCAGTGTGATGTGTATAAGCATGCTAAGGCTATCTCAAAAAGTAAAAAGAGCCAAACTAATGGCTTTTAAGCCTAATATCTTACTCACCTACCATATTTAAACACCTATTATAGCAAGAGCACTTGATGTGAAATTTACATTCCTAAAAAAATACTGCATTATATATCATATGAATCCTCCCTTCAGATATCTTATTTTGAGACTAGAGAGATGACTCTTCCTTTAAGAGCACTTCCTGCTCTTACAAAGACCCCAAGTTCCAATATGATGGCTCACAACCATCTATACAACCATGTATAAATACATACACATAGATGTACACTAATACACAGCAACAAAATTATTAAACAAAGAACTAAAGACAATCGTATCAAGGATACTTAGTGTAAGATGTATATTCATAAAATTTTAACTGTGCAATACATTATTGTTGATGACAAGTTCGATGTCTTAAAGAACCGATTTATTCTGTTTGGCCGAAACTGGGTATGTCATGGCTTGTTGTAAAAGCAGCTGCCATTATCCACAAGAATTCCTTAAGACCAGATTTTTTAACATTCCTTACTATGAGTGGGGTAATGTCATTAGACCCTTTCTTGATATTATAGACACTCATTTCCTCCCACATATCATCTCCAGGTGCACATTGTACCATCTCCAGATGCACATTATTCCACCCCGACTTCACATGGTCTCTAAAGTTACCAGAGAGGAAAAATAGGAGGTGAAAAGTTAAACAATTAATGTACAACAAGAAAGGAACAACTTTCAGCTTCTTGGAGGTCAACATGTAGCTGCACTGGGACTTTCTGATGTTGAAGATAATTTGATTTACCCCAATTCTGTAATATTTCACTGACCATGATCCTGCAAGTAATCCAAAGAAACTCATTTGTTCACCAAGCTGAGTATGTATTGAATGTTCTGTTATTATTATTATTGCTGTTGCTAGTTTTTTCATATTATTGGTGCCATATCTAAAGTAAATAGACATTTGCTCACATGTCCTCAGGAAACTCACACAACATTTGATTGTATCCATAAATAGTTTTATTTCTTCTTCTTCTTCTTCTTTTTTTTTAGTTTTTTTTTTTTTTGGTTTTTCGAGACAGGGTTTCCCTATGTAGCTTTGTGCCTTTCCTGGAACTCACTCTGTAGACCAGGGTGGCCTCGAACTCAGAGATCTATCTGCCTCTGCCCCCTGAGTGCTGGGATTAAAGGCGTGCGCCACCACCGCCTGGCTAGTTCTATTTCTTGAATCTTCTGTTTCTCTCTTTGCTTTTGTCACTTTGACTACTTGAGATGACTCATGTATTACACTATGTTAATAAATGTATCTAATTTGAAAACCATCAGCTAATGCACTATTATGAATTCAAACTGCCTTAGGGAACTTATTAAGGAATATTTGAACCCTAACTCTGTATTTTAAATACATCCCAGCATTGTATGAATTATTTTTGTCAATGATCCCCAGCCTTACTCAGCACCATTGTCTTACTTACTTATTTATCAGAAATACCTGGAAACTGGTATATCCCTCTCTCTGGAACATAGTGTATGCAATGTGATGTTTACATTGCCAGCTTTCAAGATGCCACAAGAGCAACTTGTGAAGTAACCTGTGTTTGGATCCCAAATGTGAAATGTTCTCCAGACAGTGATGCTGTGAGCATCCAACTTTCAGTAGATACACATCTGGCCTTATACTGTCTACATCTCTGTGTTCAATTCGACCTATATTTTGGAGCTTTTGGCAAAAAAAATGCATATTCCTCCATTTAACAAGCAAGAATATGGGCAAATATTCCAGAAACTAAGATCATTTTATTTATTTTTTTAGATTTATTTATTTATTATATATACAGTATTCTATCTGCATGTATGGCTGCACACCAGAAGAGGGCACCAGATCTCATTAGGTAGTTGTGAGCCACCATGTTGCTGCTGGGAATTCAACTCAGGACCTGTGGAAGAGCAGTCAGTGCTCTTAACCTCTGAGCCAGCTCTCCAGCCCCAAGATCATTTTATCATCACTAACAAAAAACAGCCTTTGAAGAGTTCAGTTTAATGGCTAGTTACTGTCACAAGAATTTAGTGTTGATTAAACAGGGTAGAAGGAGCCCTTTTTGGCAAACATCTTCCAACATCTGAAATAAAGGCAGACATTAATTATCCCCATATAGAAGGTAAAATTGCTAAGCTACGTTAGGTAAAATGGATAACAAACTGCAAGCCTCTCAATATGTAGTTTTATTCACTAATGATCATAATACTTCATATTTCAAGATATTGGTAATTTAAGAAGCAACTTTTGTAAGTTTCTAAATGTCTGTGCCAACCCTTTATATGCTTTTGGTAATACCCCTATGCAGCTTTTCACAGGACATAAAAGAAACCACCTCATCCCTTGTTGCTGAGATACAACCAACCTATATATACAGAGAGTTCTATTGCCTATAAGAGCTCATTTAAAGTGTAAGTAATGATGTCTTCTTTTCTGGGTACCTAGATAATACTCACATATATAAGATTATCTAGTGACTCTTTTCCTAAAGAAAAGTTGGAGCAAGGCTCAAATAGTTTATCTCATACAACACAGAAATGTGCATACCTTTTAGCTAATTGATAGTCTCTCAGCAACTTTCCATATACCAGGTTGGATCTACTAAACACTTCAACAGCAAGCTAAAGAGAGAGTTGGAGTAAGCCTGTAAACTGTATTTCATTGGAATTTAAATGGTTATGTGCATACTCTGGTTCTTCTTCAGATCGTATAAATCTTTCGCCTTTTAAATGGTTATGTGCCCTTTCAATTTTATCCCTATTCTGGTTTCTTAGTCCAGAAGCTATACAACTCAGTCTGAACTATCTTTCTCCTTAGAGTCTCAGTAATATATCAGTTTTCCTCTTGACAATACTCATGTCTCTTATAACTTAGCCTACTTCTATATTATATATCTAGAATTTTTGTGGGGTCCTTTTCTGCCTTTTCAAATTAGGCAACCATTCACCATTACAACAGATATCTAAGAAAAGCAACAATGGATGGAAATATTTATTTGATCTAATGGTTTCAAGTCTGTGGTCACTGGGCTCCACTGTTTCCTGGTCATGGTAAAGTATAATATAGTGGTAGGAAGAATTTGTCAGAGAAAAACTATTCACCTAAAGGCAGTTAGGAAGCAGAGAGAAGGGGGGCAGAGACAAGTCAGGCTCCAATCAAATACTTGCTTCAGTTCAATTTTAAGAGTTTGCTCCCTTCACCAAAATTCCATCAAACTGTTATTCTTTCTTTCTTGTCCATTATAATTTTTCTTTTTATCTTTTTTATTTATTCTTCTTTCATACAATACATTCTGACCCCAACCTTCCTTCTCTCCACTCATCCCAGTCACAACCCCATCTCCCTTCTTCCCCAGATGCCTCCAGCTCTTTTTCCCTTCAGAAAAGAGCAATCCTCCCAGAGATTTCACCTGAACATGGCATAACAAGATGCAATAAGACGAGGTACAAACACTCATATCAAGGCAGGATGAGGCAGCCCAGCAGAAGGAAAAGGTTCCCAAGAGCTGGCTAAAGACTCAGGGACAACCCCACTTCCATTCTTAGGAGTCCCACAAAATCCCCAAGCTAAACAAGCACAACATATATGCAGAGGGCCTAACCTAGATCCGTGCAGGTTCTGTGAATGCCATTTCAGTCTCTGTGATGCCCTATGAGCCCAGCTTAGTTGCTTCTCTGGCCTGTGTTCTCCTGGTGTCCTTGACCCCTCTGGCTCCTGCAATCCTTCCTCCACCTCTTATGCAGGGTTTCTTGAGCCCCATCTAATGTCAAACTATTATTATATTTAATGTATTAATCTGATCATTAAGTCAGTCCTCTCATGAACCAGTAACCTCTCAATGATTGGATGCTGGAGCCAAGACTTCAACAAGAGCCTTTAGGGAACCATTTAATGTTTAAGCTAGAATATTATCAAAAAGATAAATCAGCTTTTTCATCTGGGTCATACTAGTTCTGCTCATAGTTGCTTCCTTTCTACTTCTGTATAGATGTGTTTTGCCCTCCACTTTGAATGAGAGTTTGATTATTAAGTTTTTTCATCAATAAGGCTGTATATTTCCTCTCTTGGTATATAAAACATAAGATTTTTCTCTTTATCTAAGAATTGCATCATCTATGTCAAAGATCAGTAGAGTTTGTAAAATGCTTTAGACCTTTTAGACCACTTCTTGTGTTTTATAGCTATTCAATTCTGCCACAGTAGCATAAAAGCAGCTATACACGTCTTATCAATGAACAAGTGTAGCTGTGCTCCAATAAAATTTACAAAAGTAGGCAGGTGGCCAGATTTGTCCTGTGGGCTATGGTTTTCATTCCTTTGATCAATAGGACCAATTTAGGTTGGAGAATCATACCATCAATTTACTGCAATCTAGAATCTGCCAAAGATTAGTTATGACATCTCATATTTGACAGCAGAGTCAAATGGCCACTTCAATTTCTCTTCATCTGGCTCTCTCACATGATAGGCAGCATGCTGAGTTGATAAAGCTTCAACATGATTTTCCTGCATTGATTTTAAAAGGAAGAAATGCTTAAAGGGAAGACGGGGCAAGGAGAAAGTTAAGATGTTTTTGGCTGCAATAGTAGATCTTGATTAACAGTGGCTTAACCCAAAGGTTATTTATTATCCATCCAATTATAACAGCATCAGTTGACCCTATGATTGGTTGAGTGACTCTGAGCTCACTTTCATAGACACAGGTTATTTACATTTTTCTAATTTGCCACCCTCACCATATTGGTTTCTCATATGTCACCTTGCAGTGCCAGAGAGATGCAGTACCACCAAGAATCACACATGCTGCTTTTGTTCCAAAATATCAAGGTAAAAATCAAGTAAAGGACCAGCTTTTCCTGTAAGTTTCTCTTTTAGAAGGAATAGTTATCTTTCTAAAAACATTTTGTTTAATATTAGCCAGTATCAGTTCACATACTCACCTCAAAACAATGGCTAGAAAAGAAGAATGAGGATAGCACATTGGCATGGAATAGCCATGCCAATGATTTACCCATAATGATTGAAGTATATGACCCCAAGTGAACCTTGAGTATTGAGTAGAGATGGGAGTTGGAAATGAGTATTTGAATGAGAACACCTTAGTTTTCAAGATCAGTGCTTCCATGAATCACTTTGAAGCTCTTGTTAAAATGCAATGTCTTTAGCTCTTGCCCTAGATGAACAGGTTGCACAGTGCTGGAGAGAGTTATAAGAAGTTCTCCATGGAACCTCAATGCAAAACATCTACCGTTGACATCATAATAATCCATCATCATATGGATTTTGAGACTTCAGTGAGAATGATATATTGTCATTTCAAACTTCCACCTTGCTTTAAAAGCAAAGATGCAAACATACATACTTTCTCTGCTTAAGAGAAAGAAAAAGAATTGAGACATTTTAATTACACTATTTTCAGGCCAAGAAGATTTTATTTACATATCTACTATACAACAAGGCTCTATGAAACCAAGATATTTTTATGTAAGCAGTTTGCTAGGCATTTCATTAGACAACATCAAAAGGCTCTCTAGATCTGAGGGAAACTTAAAGTTCATCATTAATACAATTTGATCATCGATTTGACCTTCCAAACTTCAGTGTCTACTAATATGAAAGAGAATGGAAAACTTTCTATCCTATCACAAGACACTATTTTAAAATCAACAAGGAAATTTTCCTTCTAAAGCATTTCTCATTCAACTTAGTGCCTCAAATACTCAATAAATGGTAGCACACATTGCCAACTCTGTCCTCACTGGGCTAGCAGTAGAGATAATATCTGTATTTGTATTTACAAACATCTGTACTTACTACAACTGCTTTAGCAATTTTCTCATTTACAGATCTGAAACTAATTCCCAGCTATATAAAATAACAGCAAATTTACAAACTTAGTTGGCTGAGTTGAGTTTTGCACTCAACTTGATTCTTGATTATCTAATCAAAATTTCTAACAATCCATACACAAAATTCATAATGATCAAATGTTACCCAGTTTCATGGCACACATTGATAAAGACCTGATGCTAGGGAAAGCTGCTCCCTCTCTCTTTCTCTCCTTCCCCCACCTTTCTCCCTCCCCTTCTCTCTTCCTCTGTCTCTGTCTTGATATGCAGAACAACTATTTACTGGAGTAATTAAGAAAGGAAATTAAGGCATTCATTGATAGGTCCAGGAGACTACTAGATACCTCTCAGTCTGCTGGGAATTGAGTGCAATCAATTTCTCCAAATGCCTGTCCAAGGGTGCAGCTGCAAAACAGTCAGTGTCTAATCAATGGTGGCCTTGAGTGCAGAGGAGGAAGAGACAAAACTGAGGATGCACCATATCCTGGGGGCAGTCCGTTACCAGTGGGCCTGCCTAAGCCCAAGGTCAGCAGGCTTGGGATTTCCTCTTTCCTATCCTTTCTTTATTCTTTATCCAGTTCCCTGTAAAAAGTGTCAAAATAAGATGGAATGGTACAAAAAAAAACCAAAAACAAATGAGAAACATTCCTAGGAGTTCTGGGGAAAGAGAGAAAACTCATTTGCTCAAGATAATAAAAATAATAATAATAATCTCATATTCATCTTCATAACTATGACTGCTGAGATTGTAATAATGACAGGGCACCCGATTTTATCTTCTATTCTCTGAATGTGAAAGCACATCACTATACAGAAATGAAAATCATTTAAGAACTGTAGTTTTACAGTAAATGGGATTCGACATATTTAATAAAATGCTAATTGATATAGAAGAAAGAAGCCTGATCTCTCTAGGTTTGTACATTTGTTCATTAAAACAGCACTCAGCAGGATATATATCCTAAAATATCTGCTGGACTGGGTGCTTGGAGGAGAAATACTATGTAGTGAAAGCATATGGGTAAAAGTTTATAGATGGGTGATCTGTGCACACACAAGAATTCTTGCTGTATCCTTTCTACCCTTGATCAGTAGGAACCATTAAATATTCTCAAAAGTTCTCTTTTGAAAATTGAATTTTTATAAATAATAAGACAAAGAAATGAGAAATTTATGAAGAACACACCAAGAAGTGAGGCTTGAAGAAGCTAAGCAAAGAATACCGAAAGCAATGGCACACCTAATTCCCAAGTATTTTCACTCCAAATCTGGTGTTTTTTCCAATGTTTACACCATGATGGTAGGATATATATATATATATATATATATATATATATATATATATATATGCTTTAAAAATCTGTGCTACTCTGCAGATAAGTGACCAAAGACAGTTTGATTGACCAAACTGGGACGTGATTTATTCATCCATAAAATGGGGACAAAATGCTTCACTACTGGTATACCTGGAGTATAATTTAATAATAAATGTAAGGATTTTAACAGAGTCCTTGACATGCTGTAAGATTTTGATATATGTTAAGTGTCATTATTATTAACTTCAAATACCCTCCTCGTGTTTCCTTTCTGAACCTTTCTTCCACTTCTTTTGACATTTCTTTGAATACTTTAGTACCCTGGATTAATTTGTGCTGTGATGATGAACTATTAGAAAAGTTACTTTCATTTAGAGGGACTTTTCATTAACTTTCCTGAACACACCACCCATTTAAACATCATATATCATAAGAAGAATGGTTAAGGGAGATGAGAAATTGTGGCAAACCATCTTCATGTATTTCAAAGTTGTCAGTTTGAGAAGTAATGAGACTCTGACTTAACTCTAAAGACAAAAGTTTGAACAATAGGTGAAAATAACAGGGAAGTTTTTTCATTAAAACAAAAAACTCAAAATGCTAATGATTTGGGCTGACTGAAAAATCACATTTTAGGTTGTGGTGTAGCAAGTTCAAATCATTTAAAGGACTGATTCAAACAGATTCTGACTTATACATAACGTTGTAAACTGGAGATTAATTTAAATGGATGACATTAAAACAATGATGTTATATACTTCATAGGAATGAAATGAAGCAAAACCACACATAAATGTATAGAGTTTTGTCTATGAGTGATTTGACATATAATGGGGCTAGACACGCTGAGATCTAGAGGTCAAATCCAGCCTACAGATGTGTGTGAGTTCTTCAGAGCAGTGGAATACCATATTCTTTTCAGTTCACCCCTCCTTGTTTTACTCTAGTGAATAGCATCTACTTATTTCAACCACCTGGCACTATGTGTAAAACCAAACCAGATGTCAAGAGATCAGCTTTGCATTCTGATTCTGCCAATAACTTACTTCATCTCTTCACATCAAGAAATTCTCCCTACAATGCCTTTTTAATGATGATTAGGTACAATCTCTAATGCTCCTTTGTTCTCTAGCAACCGTGAGCTCCGAGGAAGCAGCAAATCTTACTCTAAAACCTTTAGAAACACAGTGACTGAGCTCCCTGTATAATTAAGACTCATGTATTGCCAGTTCTAAGGAATGGAATTTGTCATCATTAATAGCAATTGATGGATCAGTTATCAAACTTCTTGATTTTTCTAGTTTCTAAAGTCATTACAAACAATGCTGTGAATA
>CABHPH010131542.1:746-12622 GCA_902168325.1 Peromyscus nudipes
TGTGTGTGTGTGTGTGTGTGTGTGTGTGTGTGTATGTTTCCAGACCTGAAACTCACTTTGTAGACCAGGCTGGCCATTGAACTCACAGAGATCTGCCTGCTTCTGCCTCTTGAGTGCTGGCATTAAAGGCGTGCACCACAATGCCTGGCTCTTTTTTTTTTTTCTTTAAAGACAGGGTTGGTCTTAGATAGCACAGTATGGCCTAGAACTCATGATCCCTGCCTTAGCCCTCCAGGGCTGTGAATACAGGTATGTTCCACAACATTGGGCTAAAAGTGTTTAAGTTTTGAAAGAAAAATATACCACTCTATCTCTTTACTTTCTAAGTGATACCAAAACCCAATTTATAAAAACATGGTACTTTTTTCCTCTTGTCAAGCTATGAATTATTTCAAATTCTCTGGCAAGAGAGATGAAGGAAAGGGAAAGGTGAGATACAGAATAAGTTAAGGAGAGAAAAGGCACAAGATAAAAATCTGTGGGGGCTGGAGAGATGGCTCAGCAGTTAAGAGCACTGGTTGTTCTTCCAGAGGACCTGGGTTCAATTCCCAGCATCCACACAGCAGTTCACAACTGTCTGTAACTCCAGTCCCAGGGGATCTGACACCCTCACACCAATGCACATGAAATAAAATAAAAAATCTGTGGGTGTACTCACTGGTGTACAACCAGGTACATTTTGAGATATGTACCTGAAAGAACAGCTATTTATCTAAAGTGAATAAAAAGTAGAGGTACTAGGTATACTATAAAACTGGAATAAAAACACGCCCACTTTTCCTTGAGAATAGAAAAATAACAATGATTTAGGTTTTTTTTTTTTTTTTTGCATACCTGAAAATACCAGCCGATAACTTCTCCATCACGTCTCTTAAGATGCGTAACTGGAAGGGTTGTTAAGGTGGTAACTTAATAGAAAGAGTACTAAATAAGCCATTCAGTAAATACAAGATGCTGGCCTGATCACTTTTATTTTTGTTTTAAAAAAGTTTTGTACTTTCAAATTCAAAGTGGTATTCCAGCCACTGGAAACTGTCAATCACTTCTAAAGCAGAGGACTGAATGGTTGAGAGCTAAGGTCTGACAGGAGCAGAACCTTTTAGAGACAAGTGTTGATAGCACAGACTGGCACGTAAGCAGTGACCGAGGTTCTCCCCAAGCAACAGTTCATGGAGTCATGCATGGTTTTCACTTAGGCATTATGCACAGCGTTCAGCACTTACATCTCTTACCGGAAGTAAACTTTTATCAATTAATTTGGTTGATGTCAGGTTCAATTTGTTTGCATAAATTCATTTACTTCAAAAAATATGGAAAAAGGCCAAGTAACACGTATGTACTTGTGGTAGTTTGAATGAAAAATGTCCTCCACTGGCTCATGTACTTGAGACCTGGTCCCCAGAGGCTGTGTTCTGGAAGTACTGGAACCTGTAGTTGGAGGAAGTACTTCACAGGAAGTGGGCTTTGATGGAGGTACGGCCTCACCCGGCTTCCTGCTCTCTCAGCTTCCCATGTGTAGATAAACTGTGTTAACCCAGGTCCCTGTCCCTGCTGCCGAGCCACGCCTCCCAGCTCTTAAGGACTCTATCCCTCTGGACCCCTCAGGAATCAAAATTATATCCATATGGAGAAAAAATAAAAAGAAACATGAAGGTCTGGAGAGATGGCTTATAGGTAAGATCACTTGCTATATTTGCAGAGGACCCAGGTGCGGTTCCCAGCACTCTGGTGGCAACTCACAAGTGTCTGTAACTTGAGTTTCAGGGGACCTGACACCTTGGTCTCCTTGGGCACCATGTGCACAGACATCATGCAGGCATAGACCCATATACAGACATACACACATTAGGCAAAAATAAATAAGTAAATAAATAAATAAATAAAAATCTAAAAAATAAATTTCCCAGTACTGGTACTTGTAAAATTCAACTGTAAACATTTTGGAATATTTTGTACAATGGTACCACCTTAGGAGTTAAGCATGCTACCTCTTAAAGTACCATGCAATACCAGGTTTAAAACAAAAGAAAATATTCCACCTGTCTCATTACCTCCCGTTCAGAAGGAATTAGACCCCAGGGTGTGATTCTGTCTCTTGCTACCTGTACCCTCCTGACAGTCTTTTCACCTGTGAAATGGAGCGACTTTAGTCATGCCTCATAGATTTGCTGCTTAAATGAATGTAAGATGCCTGTCCCTCTGCCAGACCTGCTCAAGGAAAGCTCACAGCTAATTAGAACTCCTTGTGGTTACACTGGAAGAGTTTATGAGTAGAGTGCGAGGCAAACTGCAAGCCAGCAATTCAAATCAGTAGAAAAAAGGATATAAAGGTATTTTCCCTGTTGTGCATTTGACAAATTCCAGACTTCCTCATTAAGGAAAGCCACCGTTGCTCCCTTGAGGAAAAGGCAGTGGCTGTCTGGAGGGTCCAACTTTGACAGAAGAAACAAAGACAAAACAACTGCTATTGAGTTGAACAGCATGGAGGTGCTTGAAGCAGAAAACCTTTAATGCAAATCAGACATTGTAGAAACCACCAAACTCAGCTACACGCTTTAACAGCTGTTTATTAACTGTTATGTCTTCCTCCCTATGTCACGAAGAAATAGCTAGGACAAGGCAGATGCCGGGCAGTTTGGACTCTCGGGGAGAAAATGGTAGAGTTATGTATATGACAGGTTTCTATAGGTGGCTTTTGGCTACTGTCGGTCACCTTCGTATGTTGGGAAGTCTAGACCGGTATATTAGATTGTAGTATTTGTAATTAGCCATGATATAAATATTCAATTAAGAATTCTGTTAAAAAAATAGAAGCTTGGGAGGTAATTAACCTATACACATATATAGTAATATCAATATGAGTTATTAAATTATGATAATATTATTTATAAATATTACAATTGCTAAGTTACTAGAAAGCAAATTTTTAGGGTCTGAGAGATGGCTCAGTTACACAACACCAGTACCCATGCAAAAGGCTGGGTGCAGTGTGCACATCTGTAATCCCATTGCTGGAGACACAATGGGAGGAGATCTGGGCCTGAGGCCAGCCAGTCTAGCCAAACTAGCAAACTCCAGGCTCAATGAGAGACCTCTCAAAAGATAAGGTGGAGAATGAGAGCGGGAGATACCAGATGTTTATCTCTGGCTTCCCTTGCACATACATATGTACACACAGATAAAAGTGTAATTTGAAATACAATTTAAAAATCCAGAGGCCACTGTGTACAATGAACTAAATACAATTATAATTCATTCTAACTGCATGGACTTCTCTGCCTGATAGAATAGAATGAATAGATAGAATAGAATAGAAAGGCTAGTCTGTAGCTAACATAGAAAAGAGACTACATTCCTTTAAACATAGGGTGTAATTAGAACTCATACTGTTCTTTGCTAATGACTCCACTTGGTTAATAGCAAGGCTTCATTATTTCTGATAATACCTGAAGGTTTTCTTCTGTTGTTACCCAATGGCCTCCAACACCAAGAAGTGTGATGATGTCATGCTTATGTGGTAGTTGTAATTTTACAGCTGGTTCATCATCTTTACTATATAATCTCACTTACAAATGAATAGTTAAGAAAGAGAGAAAAGGTATATTTTATAAAAATCTGACAAAATTTATTTTGCATATCAGTCTTTTTTATACAGCAAGAAATATTTTTCTTAATAAAAGGCAAACTTAGTTAACTTTAAGCTACACCAAAATGTACTCTAGACTTAATTAAAATTAAATGCAAACAAAATAAATTTTGATTTGGAAGCAAGGTAATGTACTACAACACTATATCTTATGCTAATTCTAACAACTGTAGCTTAATACTGTGGGATGAACTGCTCTCTTTAAAATACCGAGTCACACGCACTGAAACACACATTTGGAAAGTGACCACACTAAAGTACACTGTTTACTTCCACTGATGATTTTTATGAGTCAATTTCAGATCCTGGAAAACAGATTAGAAATGAACACACACGATGGCTATAGTTGTACTCATAATAAAATACAAATAGAATTGTTGTGCAACTCACAATACTAGTCCTTCAGGAGTAGTGGTGCCACCTAAATGTGCACAGATTAGGTGTGAAATAGACCCAAGTTAAATTTAAAAAGTTCAAGAAAGTGAATGGTACAGACTTGTTTTTCCCCATCCAGCAGAGGGCAGCCGCCACACAGTACAAGTGGCTGTGAAATGCTGGGCAGGTGTGTATTACTGGGGACCAACGGAGCACACTGGGCATGGTGACAGGCTTCTTACAGATACTCATCTTTTGCTGTTTAAGCTTCAGTGCCTAAGGCTTAAAAGGCATGCTCCCTCTTCCAGAGGACAGGGTTGATGATGGGAATCAAGTGAAGGAGTTACACTTTAAACAGATGAGTTCTTAATTAAAAACAAATCCTTAAATGAGGCATCCGATTTTATGAATGCAGATAGTTCCTAGTTATACTCTTTCTGAATTTATGCAATTAAAAACATCACACAGGCTGCTCATAGCATAGGTACCCACCTCCTGCATCTATGACAATATCTACTCCCAGGCCACCTGTTTCCTCCAAACAGCTTTCAGCAACATGGACTTTCCCATTAGACACGTCAATCACGCGGGCTGTCAAGGACAGGAATCAGGAGGAAAGGAAAAGAAAAGCCAGTGTCTATTTCTGAAATAGTTTCAACAGTTATTAAATTTAAAGGAAAATGTCAATTCTGCTTAATTTCTTTCTCAAAATTCAGTATTGATTGATAAGGATCAATGTCAAGGAGAGGTTGGCATATTCAGTAAAATGAACATGAGTACATTTTGACCCAAGGCTGTTCTGCTGACAGAGGTCAGCTGTCCATGAACACAGGCTAGATGGCCAGACCTGGGAACCTGAGCACAGAGGCCCAGACCCAGCACATACATAAGGGCAACGGTGAGAGCAGACGGTTTCTTAAGCTTCTTGAGATTCCCTAGTATCCAGAGCTGCATCATTGTACACTATGGTACACATCTTTCAGAAGTCATTTTATCCATCCTTAATCATGGAAACCCACCCTCCTCCATTCTCCTCTAGCTCCCCAAAATGGAGAACAGTCCTGAAAGTAAGGAAAAGGAATATGACTGGTTTGGGCAGAGTTAGGGAAACCACGCTACTTTTAATTGGTTGCATTAACTAAATATACAGACACACACACACTTTTTGTGTGTTGTGCTAGGTGAGGGGAACAACAGGGTGGGCAAACCCTGACCTTATGGATGACAAGAAGTTAGTTTACTACTGAGTGATGTCCTTAACTCTTAAAACAATTACAGCAATAGAAAAATGAATTATGTTAATAGTACAACAGAACTACACAGAGAATTGAAAAAAAGTTTCGTTTCGTAGAATTTGAAACAATGAGGATATAATTATATTTCATTTTGGTTTTTAACATCTTGTTGAGGAAAATGTCTTTTGGAGCTGTTCCGGTTAGAGGCTTAGTTTAGCAGCAGTCTATGACTTTCGGAGGTGAGATGGGGCGAAAATGGAGAGCAGGACTAGGAGGTCAGGCTAGGAGTGCAGAGGCAGGGAGCACCTGAGCTCCGCTGCAGGTTCCCAGCACCCGTGGCAGACAACTCAACGGCTGCCAAGTCCAGCTGTAGGCGACCTGGTGCCCTGCCTTGGACTCTGCCAGCACCAGCACACATGTGGCATACATACACACAAATAAAAGTAAATCCTAGAACAAAACACCTTCTAAAAAAGGTGCTGAAGCAATTCAGGAAGAGCAGAATTAGCCAATAGGAAACATTTCCAAGAATACAGTTTGAGCTCTCTTCCTCCATCCTAGCTTCTCTCCCTGTCTTCCTGTGCTAGAGATGAAACATGTTTCCATACATGATAGATAGGATTCTTTCCAAACTACAACTGAGACCACCATTCTCTTTTCTCTTTGTATGTATATGAACATTTGCAGATGTATGTAGGTGTTGTACATGCACACATATGACCTTCAGTGTGAGGCCAAAGTCCACACTGGGAATGTTCCTCAGCTGTTCTCCATTAAACAAAACAACCCCTCCCTACTTTTTATTACATTTATTGTGTGCATTGTGTGCAAGTGTGCATGTGTGTACCATAGCACATGTGGAGCTCAGAGAACAACTTGTGGGAATCATTTTTCTCTTTCCACCATGTGGGTCCCAGGGAAGGTACTTGGTGGCAAGTGCCTTTGCCCCCGGGCCATCTCACTGGCCCATGCCCGTTTGTATTTGTTGAAATAGGGTTTCCCACAGAATCTGTGGCTCGTGCCTGGAGCTACTTCAGCTAGCCAACTTCCCCAGGGACCCTGCCCAGTCTCTACCTCCTGAGTGCTGATTCTAGGCACATGAGTTCCAAGGATCTGAGCTCTGGCCTTCCCGCTGAGTGGCAACTGCTTTAACCACTGAGCCATCCCCTCCCCAGTTCTGTTTTCAGATCTTCATTCTCCATCCTCTCTGCCTCCTTCTGTCTCTGTCTTTGTCAGAAGCAAACTGCAACCAAGGAAACAGCTTGGGCTTCCGTGTCAGAGGCCAGACTCAGGCCTTCTTCCAGTGGTCCTGCTCCTGTCTTGGAGAAGTCCGCTCAGGTCTCTGCAGGTGCCTACTGGTTGTGCAGCGAGGACCTCATGAGGGAGTGTCCACACTTCCCCTGGCCTTCCCAGACCGCCCTGCCCTTTCACTCTGATGGTCTTTGCTCTCCGTCGGTTACTTTCTACAGTCCAGCCTCTCCCTATCTGACTTCCCGCTGTCCTCTGGTCTCCATCCTTTTCTTCTCTAGATAAGTTCAATCTGTTGAGAGGCTGCCGGCCTCCACTGTGGCCTGGACGGTTCCAGCCCATCTGCCTGTGTTTATGTGACACGGGCCACCTGCTTCTCAGCGTTTTACAGAAGACAGACAGTTAGAGGCGGAGAAATGCACAGAGTGATGTGAAACCCTATCAAATGACTGGCTGAAACAGAAGAAGCAACTGGCGTTTCTAAATTGTATCAGAGTTGATTTAATTCAGACCTGGTGAAGTCGGAAACAACAGGACAAAGAAGGAAAACAGAAGATGTAAAAGGTGTGGGTTTAGAGCCTTAAACAGGGCTAAAGATGGAGCCCAGTGGTAGGCACTGCCTAGCATGCACGAGGCCTGAAAATGCATCATCAGCACCATGGAAACCAATACACAAATATCAGTAATAAGACACTTCAGTCATTTTTTTCCTTTTTTTGAGACAAGATCTCAATGGGTAGCTCAGGCTGCCTTTGAACTCGGGATTCTCCTGCCTCACTCCACTGAGTGTTAGGATTACAGGCACAGAGACACCATGCCTGGCTACTGGTTTTGCTTTCCCTGCAAGATTTCATATTTTAGGGCTGGAGAGATGGCTCAGAGGTTAAGAGCACTGGCTGTTCTTCCAGAGGTCCTGAGTTCAATTCCCAGCAACCACATGGTGGCTCACAACCATCTGTAATGAGATCTGGTGCCCTCTTCCTGCAGGCATACATGCAGGCAGAACACTGTATACATAATAATAAATCTTTAAAAAAAGATTTCATATTTTAAATGGTCTATCCTGAGTAATGTAACATGTAACGCACCGATAGAAGGCCTAATCTTCTCAAGATGTTGCTTGTCTTCCAGGCTGCATGCTGTGGAAATCACCTTGGCTCCTCTATGGTGTGCTAACTGAATGGCTATTGTGCCAAACGCCTGTGTGGAAATACGTATCAGTGGGTTCACAGACACAGGTGAGAGGACACACCTAATTGACTTCACAGACCATTTAACACATAGTTCTTTAGCATTACTTTAATATATTTTAAAATGTTACATAATAGAACAACGAAATAATACACTCAAGCCTAGCAGGGCAAGCTAAGCTTCCTTCAGAGATTCAAGGTCAGACTCTACCGTAACTGCACATTGGAAGTCCAAGGGTGGAGCGCCGTGCTCAGAAACATGGCATGGAGAGGAACAGTAGCCCATAAAGGCATTGTTAGTCTAAGCTAGCTGCACAGCACGGATGGGAATGTAATTACACTGCTTTCAAGATCACGGCACTTCAGAAGCACCATCTTTGGATCCGGGTAAGAATTAGGAAAGCACTACTCTCGTGATGTTGGGTGTCAGTCTACAGTCAGTGCTGAAGGCATTTCTGCACACCCCCCAGAACTGTGGCTTTCATCAACATCCTGTTCAAAGATAAAACTGATTTTACCCTAAGTTTTACACCTTTTTTTAATGGATCATGTAGTGTCTTATGGGTTTTTTGGTGACATGTAGTACACTTGAGCACAGTTTAAGCTTGTATTGACCCACCTGATAAATGGCAACACCCTTCCTAGCATAAGTAAGCATTGGGGTTATAGTTCAAAACTGGTTGAGACTTCCATGAGACCCCACAGACTCATGACTCTGTGTAATAGTAACGAGTGAAAAGGCCTGGCTGGGAGAGCCTACTGTAGGACACTTGCCTGGCATGTACCAGACCTTGGGTTGATCACCAATGAAAAAGAGAAGGGAGAAACAAGTCTTGTCTTGCTTTTTAACTTACTGGTGGACTCAGAGTAGTTAGAAGCTGGCCACACTAAGTCAGCTTCCACATGCTATGGATAAAAGCTGTCTGTAAGGATATAACGGAAGAGAAATCTAAGGACTGAATGACACAGAAGGGTGTCTGCAGACACAGCATTCCTGCAGTTCCTATGTTTACGGTGTACTGGTGTAAAAAAACGAAATCAACTGGACTCACGCTTGCTCCATCCATGATCAGCACGGACTTTCCAGGAGAGAGATGAGAAAGGTAATATAGAGCTGTGCAGGCTCGGACGCCATCCCGAATGGCTCCGGCAGCTTCTGTCCACGAAACCTTTTCTGGTTTATGAACTATCACAACGAACAAGAAACAATTCATTAGTGAGTTCATCGGTACCAACTCTTAGATCCAGTCAGACGCATCTCTACCGCCATGGGCCGCTGACACAGCTCCAGTCTCCTCCTTTATCACTTACATTAATTTCCCTGTTTTGATTCTTATGCATGGAAGAGCCGTTCTCATAGGACTGTCAGGAGATAAAATACATTCAGCAAGCACATAAAGCACAGCTGCAGGTCTGACTGTAAGATGCACAGCAAGGAGCTGCCTTCTTGGTGAGCAGCCAGTACCTGGTGTCTCAGCCCTGCGCTCTACAGCTCTCACGGTTTCATGCCCTCCTTCAGAGTTCATCACGTCCACATCCCTCTACAGTTAGCACTTCTGCCTGATTCTGAACCTGTCTGTGCAGGACCATGCATGCTTTTCCACTTTGCTTTGTTATATTTCATAGTTTTTCAAGTTCTTCTTTCCCATGCATGCTGTGAGTACATGACACAGGCGTGTGCAGACAGCAGAGGACAACTCCCTGAGCCCCACATTAGTTTATAACAGACATTTCCTTGTCCTCGCTAGGGAGGCCTGGCCCGTGTGGAAATCCCTGCTTGTTTATCCATTTCTTAGCTGATGAACATGGGTTCCCCGCCCGGGTTTGGCAGTTAAAACACCACTGCTGAGTGTCAGGGCGTTGACTCTGGAGAGCGGACCAGTCCTGCAGAGGTACCTGCTGTGGAGATCTCTGGCCATCACTGGTACTGTCGGGGTACGTGATGGCTCTTCCTGTGACTGTCATTGGCTCCACCATGACTGCCTCTCCTCTCAGGTCTGCTGGCCTTCAGAGTCCTTTTAGGAAGTGACTGCTGAAGTCTTGGTCAAGTTTTCTACTTTGTTGATTATTGTTTTATGGGAATTTTTAATATATTTCAGATGAGTCATCTGTTTATATCCTACAAATATTACAAGCTGAGCATCCTGCAGAATGCTTGCGAGAAGAAGTGTGTTGGATTTTAGAACATTTGCATATACATAGTGAGCTACTGCAGACAGGACCCAATTCCAAACATAACATTTATTTGTTTCACATATATTTTATGGATATAGCTTGAAAGTAATTTTATTCTTTTTTTTTTTTAAAGATTTTTTTATTTATTACGTGTACAGTATTCTGCCTACACACCAGAAGAGGGCACCAGATCAAATTATAGACGGTTGTGAGCCACCATGTGGTTGCTGGGAGTTAAACTCAGGATCTCGGGAAGAGTGGCCAGTGCTCTTAACCTCTGAGCCATCTCCCCAGCCCAGTAATTTTATTCTTAAAGATGAACTTATTTCAGTTTTGTGTGTGTCGCCTTCACATCTGTCTGTACACTGCTTGTGTGTGGTGCCCACAGGGGGCAGAAGAGGGTGTTGGGACATGTGAAACTGGAGTTACAAACAGTTGTGAGTCACCACATGGGTCCTGGGAACCAAACCCAGGTCCTCCAAAAGAGCAGCCAGTGCTACTAACTTTGGGGCCATGTCTTTGAAAGTAATTTGATACAGTATTTTTAGTGTGCCTTCATTTTGGCTGGAACCTGTCACAGGAAACTAGGTGTGGAGTGTCTGACTTGTGGCATCATGCTGGTACTCCCAAGTTTTAGAGTTTGGAGTATTCTTTTATTTCAGACTACAGTTGTTCAACATTTTTCAACTTGATAACTCTCCTTCTCAATCACTTTAGTGATGTCTTTAAGAAGAGCAGTGCTGGATGATATTTTAAATCTATTAGTTGGACATGGTGCTGCACTATGATCACAGTACTTGGGAAGCTGCAGCAGGGGGATTATGAGTTAACGACTAGCCTGAGCTACATAGCAAGACCCTGAATGAAAAACAAAACGGGCTGGCAAGATGGCTCAGCAGGTAAAGGCACTCGATGCCACTCCTGATGACCTGAATTCAATCCCCAGAAACCACATGGTGGAAGGAGAACTGACCTCTGTAAGCTATCCTCTGGCCGACACACATGGGCCATGGTGTGCATGCACACGCGTGTACACACCCACACACTGCATGTAAAAGCAAAACCAAACAACATATAAATAACATTCTAGCACTTCTTTTCCTAAAATCCCATCAATGCCTCTCCACTGCACTTGGGGAAAAAATGCAAACTCCTAAGTTTTAAAATCTCAAAATATACCTGGGTATCATGACCTACACATTTAATCCCAGAACTTGGTAGGCAGATTTCTGTGAGTCTGAGGCCAACCTGATTTACAGAGTGAGTTCCAGGCAATCCAGTGCTACATAGTGCGACCTGTCTCAAAATTAAATAATACCCCCCCCCAAAAAAATGGGATAATAAACTAAAAAAAATAAAAGCTCTGTATGACCTGCCCATTAAGCTGTTTCCTCACATTTTGACTAATTCTTGTGTTCAAATAAACTGTGGTGTTGTCACCCTAAAAGCAATCCTTTCTGATTTTATCTCAAATCAGCGAATCACACTTTTCATATGACCTGGTCACAGAGCAATCAGCAGTGCATTAACAACAGACTAATGCCACCTAGTGGGCAGACAGAGCATTCACACAATATGGTGAAAATTCCCTAATAAATGAGCTGGGAACGAAAGGAGAAAGAACACACCAAGTACTATACAGAGTACTTCTTTATGAAACTCTTCAGGACAACCATGACTTATATGTGTGCTTTCATCCTTGGTTCCTGGTCATAACTCCCACTGCCCATTTTATTTTCTAAATGACTAGAAGTGTATCTTTCATTAAAGTAGTTTGACCTTGTGTCCTTGGTTGTCTGATCGATGAAGTAGAATGTGGTCTTTAATATTGCTGGGGTATGTCAGTTCAGAAGCAAACTTCGGAAAGCAGAGTCCCTCTGACTTCATACACTAATTTACTGCTGTTCTGGTCTTGGAGTTGACCTGCCTATAACACTTGACACGCCTTGCCTGGTAGATAGGAAGACTCCAGTCTAGTGGGGGTCCTGCCCACATCCAAAAGGAATG
>CABHPH010131542.1:12722-22858 GCA_902168325.1 Peromyscus nudipes
AGAGAGAGAGAGAGAGAGAGAGGAAGAAGAAGAAGAAGAAGAAGAAGGGGGGGAGGGAGGGAGGGAGGGAGGGAGTTGTGCATATCTTCATTTGTGTTTATTTGTATCCTTTTCAGTAAACCAGTAAATGCATTATCTTCAGTTCTTTACAGAATTTAAAATGACATCTGTTCATTTTATTTTATGTGTCAGTGTCTGCCTGCATGTGTGCATATGCACCGCAGACAGGCCTGGTGCTCTCCGAGGTCAGAAGAGGGCATCAGATCTCCCTGGAACTGGAGTTACAGATGTATGGGTGCTGGCAATCAAACCTAGGTCTTCTGGAAGAGCAACACATGCTCTTTAACCACTGAGCCATCTCTACAGCCCCAGCCTCAGCTCACTTAGCCAGTCTTAGAAATTAAACGAGCCTAGAGTGGGAACCCTAACTCTCAGAATTCCTGAAGGCCCATACTTGTGACTACGTCACAAATGAAGGCAGCCTTGTGGGACTGAGCCCTCAACCTGTGACATCTATTTTATCTCCAGGAAGACAGCACCAGAATTAAAGAGAACTAAATAGAAGAGAGGAGGCCTGGTGTGCCTTGTGTAGACCTGATTGTTGTGGGGAGAAATCCCCACACAGTCTGAGGTCATTTTAGGAATGGCCCATGTTGAGTATATGATAGAAGAAATGGTCTCTGTATTTGTTCTTTCTTTCATTTTTATCTACCCAATACTATTCTTCCAATTTTGCTGATTATGAAATTAAGTGTGGAATAATAATTGGTTTGCCTAAGGCCTCATAGGTAATATGGTTCAATATGTGACCTACAGTATATCTATCTCTTCTTAAGTTCATCTATACACATTTTACTTGTATGGTCTATCTGGAGGCAATATTTCCCCCCGTAACATTTCAGTCTATCATATTTTATCAAAATTTTATCCATATGACACGATCCCAACACTTGGAAGGCTGAAATAGTAAGAGAATTACAAATCTGAGACCAGCTTTGGATACATAGTGAGTCTTGTTTAAAAAAAAAAAAGGAAGGAAATTTAAAGCACACATACATAATTCTAATCATACATGTGCACACCATTCATACAGTCCTTCAGAAAACATTAAGGGCAATGAAACTGCATTTAAGATTCTAAAAACTTTTTTAAGATTATTTTTATAATTTATGTATGTGTGCACACATATCGCGTGCCACAGGAGGCCGGAAGAAGGCGGCAAGCGAGTCCTTGTCCTCAGGACACAACAGCAAGTGCTGTCGCTGCAGAACCGTCGTCCTTCCAGCCCTAGGCTGCAGAGGCTCTGACTGCCTGCTCCAGTCTTGCTTGTGTATTAGATGCTCAATGCTCATTACCTTATAAAGACTAACAAATAAGTAAAACGGGATCAGTGAACAGTGAAAATGAACACTGTATTTCTTTTCAGCTTGGGCCCAGAAAAAAAAAAGGGGGGGGGGAGACAGTTGAAAATGTATGCCCAATTTTGAATGAAAGAAATAAAAATTATTATTATTATTATTATTATTATTATTATTATTATTATTTTTAAGTTTGTCAGAATGCCTGAAGAACTAAAGGCAGTTGGGGCTGTAGAGATGGCTCAGTGCTAAAATGCCACCAAGTGTGATGACCTGAGTTCCATCTCTGGAGCCCTGTGGTAGAAGGAGAGAAGTGACTGAGTCCTACAAGTTGTCCTCTGACTGTCACACAGGCAGTGTGACGTGCTCGTCACCCCGCTTCCCCATAGACACGCACACAATAACTAAATGTTTAACAGGGAATCGGAAGCAGGATAGCTAAACTAGCTGGAAGGATTGCACAATCTGAACTGTATCACTGGTACTGTGAAACAGTATTCACGTTTGGGAGGTAATTTGGAACCCCATTCTTGGGTTTGCTGAAAGAACAAAACTTACTTGAACTGAAAGTGACTGAATGCTGAGTTCTCATTAAACAGTCACCAGGCTAAGCATGAATAGAAACTCAAGTTGAATCTGAGATTCCCCAATGCAAAGTTTCATGGAGTGTACTGAAATCATCTTCTGCCCATAAAATGCTGGAGCTGCAAACACAACACAGCTTTCCAGCTGAGTCTCCTCGTTAGTGCATGGTGAGTGTGACCAGGATTCTCACCTAAAGGTCACACTCTTGGTGGTCATTTGTTAATATTTTAAAGAATTCTTTTTATTTATATGTATGTGCCCATGCGTCTGTGTACGTGTGCCACGTGTGTACAAGCCCATGGCAGCCAGAAGAGGGTGTCAGATCCCCTGGGGCTGAAGTTGCAGCAGTTGTGAGCTGCCTGACTTGGGTGTTGGGAACTGAACTCAGGTCCTCCAGAAGAGCAGCAAGTGTTCTCAACCACTGAGCCACTGCTTTAGCCCCAGTGGGGGTCATTTGTATAGGGCTTGGCCTGTTTTGGGACAAGCTCTCACTTTGTAGCCCAGGCCTTGAACTCTAGATCCTTCTGTCTCTGGCCTAAATGCTAGGATTAGTGCCATGTTCTACCACACCTGGATTAAAGGACTTCTAAGGAAACATTGAATCCTGGTTTCCTCCTCAAAGAATATCATCTGCAATTGTTCACTCTACGTACTTTGGTACACTTGTGGACTATAATCCATCTTCCTGATTTATAAATAAACCACTAAGAGAAACATCATTTTGAACTTAAACTTTATAGCTCGGACCCAGATACTTGGACTTGCTCTTTTCCTTCTGATCTGTGCTGTCATTCTTCAGTGCTGGAGGGGATGCGGATGCTGGCACAGTGGCCTGCATGGCACACATGAGGCCTCTGCATTCCATCTCCAGCACTGTAGAACAGGCAAACGGACCCTTTTAATGCTCACTGCTGCCCCGAGGGGCTGGTCTTGGTGCTGTTTTTGTTGTTTTTAAATCATTTGGTTGTACACGTGTGCTTATGTGTATCCGAGTGTACACACCCATGCACATGCACACGTGGAGGCCAGAGTTACATGTTGTTTTCCTCAATCACTCTGCATCCTATTTGTTGAGATGAGATCTCTCATTGATCTTGGGTGCCCGCTGATTGGTTACACTGGCTGGCCAGCAGCTGTAGGGATCCTGTTATCCCTGCCTCCCTCAGTACTGAGGTTAGGGTGTGTACACTGCCTCTGGATTTTGTGTGGCTTCTGGAGTTCCGAACACAGGTCCCCAGAGTCATGCAGCCTCTGTACTGACTGAACTGCCTCCCCAGGCCCCGCTGTCACTCTTCACTTCTTCAGCCTCTACAGCAGGCGGTGCTGCCTGACAGCCTAAGTGTTCTTCATCTCCTCTAACTGCTTAGGCGATGAAGTATCTGGTCAGTAGTTTCAGTTAGTGTGTATGCATTTAGGAAATACTCAAAATATAATTCCTCATGAAAAATAAAACTGAATACTGATCAAAGCCTATTAGCAACAGAAACCAAATATAAGCTTTCTTAATTCTTTTCTGCCTCAGTTTTGACAAGTACTGTTGGGGAATATTATTTTAAGGTGTGTTACTTTTGTTTATGTTGCATTTGTTTAATTCTGTGAAGCTGTGTTACTGTGCCTGTGTAAAACATCTGATGATCTAATAAAGAACTGAACGGCCAATTGTAGTAGGTAGCTGTTCCAGCTTTGACCTGGAAGTACTACCCCTAGTGAGGCTTCAAGTAACTGCCACGCCTACCTATGACCTGCCCCTGAGGTGGGGCTGAGATGGGAGCCCTTAAGACCAGAGATCCAGAGGTGTCGGGCCTCTTGGTTCCTCATGATCCTGGATGCTGGAGGGAAGACTGAGTCAGAGTTCTCCAGAGAACCCTACTGAACTGCACCTCATCTCTCCCGGATCCTGTAACCAACCCCTTTACTGGCTGTAAATTACCCCAAAATAGACCTCCATTTAACTACATGGAGTTGCCTTGGTAAATCCCCACATTAGCCAATAGTGAGGCAGGAGAAAGGCTAGTGGGGCTGGCAGGCAGAGAGAAGATACAGAAGGAGAAATCTGGGAGGAGGAGAAGAAGTAGCCAGAGAAGGAGGAGGACTCCAGGGGCCAGTCACCCAGCTACACAGCAAGCCACAGAGTAAGAGTAAGATTTACAGAAGTAAGAGAATGAGAAAAGCCCAGAGGGAAAAAGTAGATGGGATAATTTAAAGTTAAGAAAAGCTGGCAAGAAACAAGTCAAGCTAAGGTCAGGCATTCATAAGTAAGAATACGCCTCCGTGTGTGAATTTATTTGGGAGCTGGGTGGTAGGCCCCTCAAAAGAGCAAAAACAAACAACAAAGTACTGTCTGATTTTATACATTTTTTGTTTTAGTTAGTAACAAAGAGTTCAATAGTATAGCACATATATATTAACATATATATATACACATATATATGTATGTTATATATTTAACAGGCTGGGGGCCCTGACTTCCATCTCTAGCAACACAGACACACACACACAGACACACACACAACACATGCACAGACATGACACACAACACACAGACACACATACACGTGCACACACTCACATAAGCCAAGGATAAGACATTTTCAAATTCTGATTATAAATATAATTTCAGAGCCATGAGCAATGTTAATAAACCTTGCAGGTCCACACAATGCTTAGTCTAAGCATTAATTTTTATAAATAATGTAGGCTAGGAATATTCACATGGCCAGCCAACAGTTACACGACAAAGCAGTGAAATAAGACTGATTAAGTTCCAAATGACTGGACGGCACATACCCAGGTAATGCTCATGTACTTGAGTGACTTCACAGAGTCCAGGGGCTTCTGAATCCAAGGGCAAAATTCCTAAAAATTAAAACGACAAGTTTAAGGGGGGAAAACCGTCCCGAATGAATTCACTCCTCATGAGCTATGTTCATGTAAATTCTGTACTGTAAAGTCACAGGGAAGGTTCCTGAAGTTACCAGGCAGGGAGAGAAGCAGTTGCACTTATTTTGGCATGAACACGGCCACACAATGACACCCTGTTCTCCCTCCTTTGTCACTCCTGAGTGACGGTAAAGATGATGGCCTCTGTCATACAGCCAACCTGGAGTGGTGGGGCCCCTGATGGTCCTTCCATCGTTTTATTTCACAGGATGCCCTGGATCCTGTGATCACAGGATGCGTGACTTCAACAGAACCCCACTTTCCTGGAGTCCAGTCAGTGTCAAGGAAACTTGAGCAATACAGAGCGTTACTGATTTCTTAGGTGGAAAAATAAAAGAATAAAATCAGCAATTCATGGGGCGTGAAAGCTGAAGACACCTTCCCACATACCTAATCTTTAACAGCATTTCCCAAGGCTCAGAAGGACACTTTCTATGAGGATGAAGAAGGTTTCTGAGGGACAATGACAAAAGTGATGCTCTACACATGTTTCATGAGTGTCTGGGACACAAGCATGAACAGATGTTTGTAACATTCTTTCAATAATTAAGGATTTAAGATAATAAACTGCTTCAGGTTAATTTTCACTTTTACAGGAGTAGCAGAGCCCTCCAGAGTTCGGACTGGGGTGGAGAACAGAGGCTCTACATGGCCCACTCCATCAGCAATCTTCAAACCCAGGCCCCTGACTCTAGAATTTTCAGTCTGCCCAAGCAGTAGGGACCACATAGGAAAGCTAAGCGTCGGGGTGAGCATGAGGCATGGCCATCCTCTATCTGTGTAACTCTTCAACAGCCAGACATATGCAGGTTCAAGTGTTCTGCTAATTGAGGTCAAGCTCTCGCTTTTCTTCAGCAGTGGATACTTGAGAGCAAATTTCAGAAGCCAGGAAAAAAATTTTTTGGAATGTTAGGATTGAACCCTAGGCCTTATACATGCTATACCCCCAGCCAAAAAAAGCATTTTCATTTGAAGTAAGGTCATAATGAACATCAATAATTACACAGAATAAAAGATGAGCTGACAATGAAATACATGATTTGAAATAGGACTTGTGAACAGCAACTTACCAACTACTTCATCATCTGGTTGAAAGAATGATACCTTACTGCCAACTAAAGAGAGAAAAAGGGAAGCGTTGACATCACAAAATCACTAAATTTAATTACTTCATTTAAACCTCTTCATTTTATTGTGTATGGGTGTTTTGGCCTCGTGTATATCTGTGTACCTTGTGCATGCTTGGTGCCCATGGAAGCCAGAGAGGGCATTAAATTTTCTGGAACGGTGTTATAGACAGTTGTGAGCCACCATGTGGGTGACGGGAATCAAACCTGGGTCCTCTTGAAGAACAGCCAATGCTCTCAACCCCTGAGCCACCTCTCCAGCCCCCTAAATTTAATTTTTATTTAACTATTAAAACAAATGAAAAAGCCAGACATAGTGGGCAACACCTGTAACCCCAGCACTTAGGAGGTGGAGTCAAGAGGTTCAAGAGTTTAGGGTCATCCTTGGTTACATATCAAATTAAAGGCTAGCCTGGGCTACATGAAACTCTGTCCCCAAAACAAACAAAAAGCCAATTAAAAAGTTAAAAAAATGAAATCATTCACGGGATTGTAAAAAATCCACTCAATCAAAGGGCCAAGAACTTGTGTAAGGTAGAGCACAAGTCTTGTTTCTCTAGAAAACCCGAGGTGCACGGGTGTCGACACTGTGAGGAAATAATGTTTCTGTGTCACTGCCGATGTGGCTGACTTTCAGGAGACAGGTGCAAAGAAAAATAACACATTCTGTGGCTTCTGTTCTCTACCCCCCAACCCTTACACCTTGTGCTAGGCACATCTTCCATCATCATCTAAGTGGAAGAATCTCAGCCACACAATGAGGAATTCCAACGAGTCATGTGTTAATTTGATGGGGCAGAAGAGATGGCTCAGCAGTTAGGAGCATTTGCTGTTCTTGCAGAGGATCCGATTAGGTTCCTAGCACCCACAAGATGGCTCATACTGTCGCTAGCTCCAGTTTTAGGGGATCTGATGCCCACTCTGTCTTCTACAGGTGCACACACATCCATGCAGGCACACACTCATGTGTGTATATATATACATATATATGTATATACGTGTGTGTATGTATATATATGATATATGTATACACACACACACATATATATAAAATAAAAATAGATGTTTGTGTAAATTAAAAAAAAACAACAAAAAATTACTCTGACTTGGTAAATAAATTCTGATTGGCATCCAAAAAGTCTTTGGAACTTTTAAAAAGTTTTATTACTGTTATCATTATTGTGTGTACGTGAGTGTGTATATATGCTTGGCACACATGTGGAGGAGAGAGGACAACTTCTGGGAGTTGGTTGCTTTGCAAGCAAGAAATGAGCTCAGGTTGTCAGGTTTGTGCAGTAACGTGCTTTCACTGGCTGAACATCTCTCTGGCCCAGTTTCGGGACTTGGAACTTTGGTGATATGATACTGTTTCTGTCTCCTACCCTAAATGTGTGTGTGTGCACATACATATTGTGTACACACACACACACTCCTCTGCCAAGTCAACTCATTTGAGTATTTTTGTTTTAAGAGTTATAAGATGAAATGGGAAGAAAACAGTCCAATGCTGTTGACTGCCCTGTGCTCAGAATCTTCCTATAAGCTTTATAGTATACTTTATAGTATATCTTATAGTACACTTCATAGTGTATTTATAGTATACCTTATATTTATAGTACACCTCATAGTATATTTACAGTATACCTTAGAGTATACGGTATCACTCTTCTGTTCTACAGACGAGGGAACTGAGGTAAAATGGCTCCAGAACTCATCTTTGGTACTCAGCGAGTAACTCTAAGTCCATAAGCCTGTTCTCCCTCTTGCTTGCTTTCTCTGGGGATCCCTCCTGCACCACAAGCTCCAGTTCTTCTGGCTTCGGACCCCTGTGCTTTTCCTCCCGTTACCTGTTGGTTCACACCCCCGGGTCACCTGGCTGCTTTTGCTGGCTTCCTTCACATCTCTATCCCACTAGCCCTCGAGCACGGGTATTCCGGAGGTTCATGTCCACTGGCTGCCTGGCTCTGCAACTCTGGTTTTATGTTCTTTGTTTTTCTGAATCTACACACTGACAACTCTCAAATGGAATTATTTCCTGCATGGGACTTTCACCTCCAGAATCAACTCAAGCAATTGCTTCCTAGATATTACGAGTGAGACATCCTTTACCTTTCCTGAACTCAACTAGTGTGAGTCTGAACTCATCATGACTAAGTCGTTCTCAGCTCTCACCTCCTCTGGGTCCTCTGAGACCAATCAATGACTAACTCCTGCTGACTTCATTTCCTCATTTCTCCGTCAGTCCCTCTTCTCTGTCGTCGCTCTCTAGCTTATGGACGTTGTTATCTCTTGTGTGTTGGTCTATGACCCTACCAGTCCTCTTGCCTAGGAACTGGTTTGCCTTGATCCACCCTTTAACAGCCAACCTAATCATCTCATTTGTAATGCTCACCAAGAGTCGGGCTGGCTCTGCTCAGCCCTCCTGTTTGTTTCTTCCTGAGAACAAGTCTGTGTTCACACATCCTTTTGTTCACTCTCTTTTATTCTCTTCTATTTGAAGAATAATTTTCCTTTTTTTCTGCCAGCGGTAAGGACAGAACCCATGGCCTTAAGCATGTTTTCCCCCGAGCTATATACTCAGCCCCAACATTATGTCCCATGTTTATAAACAAGTCCAAGTTGTGTAAGTTAGCTGGACCAAAATGTACATAGCCATCAGCAACTAATTTAAAGTTTTCAAAGTTTTTGCTTTAAACTTTGAAATCAAGCATTTAAAAGTGAGCAGTTTATTCATCCAAGAATCAGAATTGTCATTTCTGAGGAGAAATAACCAGTGAGATTTTTTTGATCACCCTAAAGTAGGTTTTTTAGTAAATAATGATTTTAACATATAGAACAGGAACCCTACGTTCTGGACAAATTTGTTTCTAGAGTTAGTCAATATTTACTAACAGGCGTTTGTGATCGGTGTATGTCTACCTTTAGTGTACATAGGAATGAATGTTAACCAACACAGGGTAGATTGTGTTTCAATTTCACTTGGGATTTTAATTATAATGATCTGAACGATCATTTTATCCTACTTTAATCTACCCAGATATAGGAAAAAGTATAATTTAGCTGCCACATCACAAAACAAAAAGGACAAAACTGGTCATTTTACTCAATATGATTACACAGGAGTTAATAACTAAGCATTTACTCAAGTATTAGTTCTTCAATTATAAACTCAATCCTAGTTTTAATTTTTAAAAATGAAATTTTAATAAATTTATAGCCGGGCGTGGTGGCGCACACCTTTAATCCTGCCTCTTGGGAGGCAGAGGCAGGCGGATCTCTGTGAGTTCAAGGCCAGCCTGGTCTACAGAGTGAGTTCAAGGTAGCCAGGGCTAGAAACCCTGTCTCAAAAAACAACACAAATTACATTGTAAGACATTATTTTATGTATTGGTAACTTTATTAGCTATTATTAAATTTCTTTTACTATAGAAAATACAGATGATACTTACCATCTAATACAATTCCAGCAACTTCTCTTCCAACAGGGAAAAGATCTTTTTCCATCTTCATTTCTGCCAGAAGCTGAATCATGACAGAAGCTGTTAGCACATTAGTCAAGAGTAAATCCTGGACTTACGTGATAGTGCAATTCTCTAGTCTCAACACATGCCTCAACCCCAGCATGCAGGAGACAGAGGCTAGTGTGAGCAACACAGTGGGTTCTCGTGGTCAGCCTGGACTGCACAGGGAGATGGTGGGTCAGAAACGAAACCCAAACAACAACAATAAACCAACCAACTGACCAACCAAGCAACAAATAATAAAAACCATCTCTTATTTATGAGAAAGTGGGAACAACCAAATACTCATGCCACAGAAATAGCAAATGCGATTCACTTTTAGAATTACAATAAAGCAAACAACTTCACAAAATCCCTTTTTCCAGAGTGAGAGCTGTGTTGCTGAGGTGTTTGACACAGGGCTGAGGCATGGATGTTATCGTTCAAACCACCAGGACACGCTGAACATTTTGCTCTGACAAGATGAAGGGAAGTTACACCCCCAAACAATTCTCAGTTGGCTAAATACTGCTTCCCAGTCACCTATTCAAGTCAGGTGAGGGGAGTGCAGAGAGAGCCCCACACAACAGGGGGTGTGGCCAGAGACAGCACCACACAACAGGGGG
>CABHPH010131543.1:4574-28966 GCA_902168325.1 Peromyscus nudipes
CTTGGGAGGCAGAGGCAGGCGGATCTCTGTGAGTTTGAGGCCAGCCTGGGCTACCAAGTGAGTTCCAGGAAAGGCGCAAAGCTACACAGAGAAACCCTGTCTCGAAAAACCAAAAAAAAAAAAAAAAAAGAGTAGGAATGAAGACGATAATAAGGCAGAGATGTTTCACATGCAAATTCTTTGGTATTATAACTTATCATGTATGTATTATAATCATTACAAACTAAATATATATGTGTATATGTGTGTGTGTGTATCTCTCTCTCTCTCTCTCTCTCTCTCTCTCTCTCCCTCTCTGTGTGTGTGCGTGTGTGTGTGTGTGTGTGTGTAACCAGATATTCCAGATTGTGAGAGGCTGGACAGATAGCTCAGCCGTTAAGAGCATGTACTGCCCTTGCAGAGGACTTAAGTTCAACGCCAAGCATCCAGGTTGGATGGCTCACAACCACCTGTAACTTTAGTTCCAGGAGATTTTAATCCTTCTTCTGCCCTACACAGGTACCTGTACTCAAGTGCCCAAATCTGCACAGATACACACACACGTACACATAATTAAAAGCAAAATACATATTTTATTAAGTTTCAGGATGTGTAAATCTGGATTTCTTAACTATAGCTGGAGTATATAGTCCATAACACTATCTAAAATAAAGATTTTTTTCAATAAATCTGTTTCAAAAATACCTAGAATTCTTCAAAGGATTCTGTATAATCACTAGGTTTTACTATTAAGAGGAAGAATGGCCAGGCAGTGGTGGTGCATGCCTTTAATCGCAGCACTCGGGAGGCAGAGCCAGGTGGATCTCTGTGAGTTCAAGGCCAACTTTAGGCTTTGGTCCATAAAGTTGCTACATTAACCTTTTCCCATCGACCCTCTGTACATTGCTATAATACGAAGAGAACAAGTTTCTGGCTGAGTGCTCTCTTCAGAATAATGGTAGAAGAAGCCCTGGTCCTCCGTCCTGGTCTTCACATCTGCTCACTTTCCTTTCTTTATAGGCCTTACCGGAGTTGTTGCTAATGCCTGTCTCAGATCCCCTTTGCCAAGAAGCCCCGTTTCTCTCTGAAATTTCTGAGGCCCACACACTCCCTGTAGGCTCACAGAGGTTTGGTTCTCCGGTGACTGCCCTCGGTGACCAGTGGCTGATACAGGGAGACAGAAAGCCTGGTCTGGAACAATGGTAATGCTGTGGATGGATTTATGCCCGGAGGATCCTAGTTGTAGACTAAGCTAAGCCCGGCTCTACCAGAGTTCCCATCCTTGCTCACTCTCCCTTGCCTAACTCTGCTCTCCTTGCTGGCTTAGAGTTCCTCCTGTCAAGCCCCAGCATGACCATGAGAGCCAGTTCTCTGACTTGAGTTTCCTTCTTAGGAAACTTCCCGTAATGACCTGGGGTGGTTTTCTAAGGAAGCCTCTGGCTTCTTGGTAGAAAAATGAGAAACTGCTTACTTTAGTCTCACCCATAAACTAATCAAGCTTAGTAGGGAGAAAGGTTAATTCTAAATGTTCTTGACATTGCTCTTTAATCCTTTTATCCTCATTTGGAGTGGCCATCTACGCTCCCTTCAGCAAAGCAACACATAACCACACACAATCACATGGAAGCTATGACCCTCCAAAACAATGAGATCCAGGACCCTGCCTGAGGCTCCTATGAGCACAGAACTTAGTACACAGCAGTTACTCAAGAATGGTTTTCTGGATAGAGTACTGTACTCTGAGTCTCTAAGTGACACCCACACAGTAGAAATCAGTGGTTCTCCTGTGTTTACCTACCAAGGTACTATTTTTTCTCAGTGGGCCAATTCCTGTTTACTTCCTCTTTCAACCTGGATCTTAACTGTGAAGAAAGCAAGACCACAGACCCATTGATGACTGTTCACACAGATTTTCTTTTGATGAACATCTGAACTTCAGCAAATTCATAGATTCAGATTCAAGAGGTCAGGTTTACGGAAAGATCTGTTTTAAAGCTATTGTGTCTAGCCGATTCCACATGGATAAATGTTAGTGGTATGACAAGAGAAAGCTGAGATGTGGAGGGGGATTAAGGAATATTCTTTGAACTGTGCAAGGGAACATAAAAGGCAATTTACTTTTTCTTTTTTTGTGTACATCAAATCCCAGGGGCAGTATCTGACATTCCTGGACTGAAAAAGTCTGATCGCTTTACAAAAGTATCTTCTCAGAGACTACCGGCAGTGTGCACCCCAAGTTTAAAGACAGGCTTCCCCCCTAGATTCATATCCTGGCGTTGTCAGTTGCTGGGGATTTGAACTCATGTCCTCATGAGTGCACAGTAAGTGCTCTTACCCACTGAGCTATCTCTTCATCCTCTAGATGCCATGCTTTACACAAGTCTTTCACTCTGACACATCGTCAAAAACTTAAGGGTCAATCATATTTTACTTACACTGTAGGAATACCATGAGAATTTCTCCAAATGAATTTTCAATTCAATCAACACACAGACAGCTCAATCTCAAGGCAGATAAGTATCCTTTCCAGTTGAATGCATTAACAACTCAAATTAGCTGCAGTAATTTGGGTAATATTCAGCACTCTTTCCTATCTCATTCTCCAAGACTAAACCCTCAATGTGGTTGTCATACATTTGTAACTCTCTGGAAGAACAAGTATTTGAATATCTCAACCGGGGGGAAGGAAAAAAACAAACAAAAAACTAAAAGCTTCTCTTGTCTGCAATGCTATTAAATTTCACTGAAAGTTTCTAAGATACCATACCTCCACTGTAGTCAACTTGTTTGGCCAACCTAATTGAGAGGTGAGAAAAATGCAGGTACCGATCAAGAACTTACTTTCCAGAGCAGACTAAGTGAACTGAACAGTCCACACAGAGTTCTGTGCATGCCCCAGCGTATCTTTAAGAAATACCCATTGATTGCCTCTTCAATGGTCTAGAGCATGTGTGTTTCTGTTGAAGAAGGCGGGGTCTCTCTGCCAGCCTGAACACAGTTAGAAAAGGGGGAATAGTCAGTACAGCTAGTCTTCAGTCAGGGTTTACCTGTATATCCTTTGGACTCATGTCTCATTTGCATAAACAAATATTAAGAAATGCATAAATTTCCTCACTCAACAAGCAAGTTAGGTGGTGGCACAGTGGCCTGTAAATCTACAACTTAAAAATGAATTGTACTGAATCTGATCAGATTTTATTGTCTTCCATTCTTTCTCTCTGTATATGTGTGTGTGTGTGTGTGTGTGTGTGTGTGTGTGTGTGTGTGTGTGTGTTTTGGTTTTTCGAGACAGGGTTTCTCCATGTAGTTTTGGTGCCTGTCCTCTGCAGTGTCAGAATGATGACTTCTCAAGGTGATGTGGAAGGACCTACCCAAAGGCAAGCCAGACTCAGGCTTGCCTATGACAGACTTCTTTGAAGCAACAGAGACGAATAAGCCCTAAGAATCTGGTCCACAACAGGACTCTTAAAAACTCTCCTGGAGCTGACTTCATGGAGGAACTATGTCAGTGTCTAACAAAACCGCTTTAAACTCCCGAGCATGAAAAGTACGACGGACACCTCGTTCTCACCTTTTGTGTCCTGTAAAAAAATTCTTTTGTGAGTCATGCTAACCCATAGCTGTACGGGGAAGGGAATTCTGGGAACATGTGACTCAACACAGCACTGAAATAGTAGTCCCCCTCATGGTACCTTGACAAGTAGATATTTTAGTCAAAGGACAACTTCCTAATAAAGGAGTCACCAGAATGATGCCTCTGTCTGACAAAATGGGACCGCTCTTCAGAAAACTGGAACCTGCCAACCCTCTTTCCCTAAGACAGCCATATCTTTATCCATCTTTACATGACTTTTATTATTTTTCTAATTGAATCACAGTCCCCATTTAGACCCTATAGTTTATTTACTGAAATACAGGCTTCACTGCTGCCACAGATTGGGTGGCAGGCCAATAGCTAAGGGAAAGAGAAACCAATGGTTAATAGGGTCACAACCAAACCATGGTGAACAAGAGATGTTCGTAATTACTTTAGTGTTCATCTCTGCAGTTGGTCACATGATCATTATGAATATTTCTAAATACTTTCCTTTCCCTACTTTCTTTTCCCTCCACACATCATGGTTCCTTGCCTGTCCAGGTAGCTCATACACTCATTTCTAAATTTCCAGGATATTGACATGCCTACCTGGTTTGGGCTATTTTATCTCCCCATTGACTTTATTCACAAAATATGGGAGTACTGAAACGTCCTAGCATTTCTTGCCCTTGAGATATGTACTTTATGGGTCTTGTGTGTAATGATAATCTGTCTTCCTTATTGATAATCAAGACAGATTACAGGAATAGCCCCCTCCCATTGATTCACTGAAATAAGGAGCTCAAAGTATATAAATGTCACCCTCAACTTTCAGTTTAATGATACCATGGACTCCCGAGCTGGTGAAAGAGTTTCTTCTTTGGAACTAAGCTTTTAGGCTCTCAAGGCTGTCCAGGCCTCCGATGTTGTGGCACGATGTTCTGATCTATACAGTTGTTGGGCCAGACTGATATCTTAGGACACATGTGGCCCATAGGCTGCATGTTGGCAGGGTGGATATGCCTGCAAGACCAAAGGAGCCTAAAGTTGTAAGGGCAGAGGCCAGAAAGCAAACAGTTTGGTAAGGAGTCACTAGTGTGATTGTGAGAGTAAAAGCTAAAACATCCGCCGTTGAATCTATGACCAGTGAATCTTTGGTATGAGGTTAATAATACTATAGACTAATCATAGATTTGACACTCATATCCCACCCTGGGGTATCCCATCCACAGGGTGACCCAATCAGTTTTTAAATGAACCTTCAAAACCAATATTCTAAGGTGGGAAACATGACAAGCCCAGTGAATTCCAAGAGCATGCCCCCATTACTGTGCAATGAATTCCTTAGTTAGAAGCAGGCCTTGAGAAACTCCGTCGTGGTGGACACAGCATCCTATAAGAGAATGCCATTCAGTGTCTAGAATTCGCTTTTGTTCAAGTCAGGACAAAGTATCCCATATGCCTGCACTCCCAGGAAGAAGACCAGAGACAGAGCTCGTCAAGGTGGGAGAAGGAGGGATATTGGGTCCAGCTAGACAGATTTTGCCCTCTCCAAAGGCAGATACTTGCATGCTTCTTTGTAAACCTGTTTTCTCTCCATTTCTAGACTCTGCTCCCAAAGTGTGTGGGTTCCTCATGTTTGTATCTCAAACAGCACCCACAGGGACTTTTCCTGGGTTTGAGCATGTAAATTACATTGTTACCTCCAGACGTTTGACCCAAAGTAAGCTTTGTAATGAAAGTTTCTTTAGCTGCAATTAAGGGAAGAAGCTGAAAAGCAGTTTATGATGTAAGAAATGTGCTGAAAGTTTTCAGAAAAAAAAATTGTTATAAAAGCAAATTCTTTGTGTGCCTGTTTGTGGTGCATGCATATATATGTTTGTGTGTGTTACATTTATATATGCACAAGCATGCATATGGTGATATTTTAATTGTACTGAAATGTGATTTTATTTGTATGTTAATAAATAAAGTTGCCTGGGGATCAGAGCTAATAGCAAGCCATAGCAGAAACTGGGCGGTGGTGGTGCACGCCTTTAATCCCAGCTTTTGGGAGGCAGAGCTAGGCGGATCTCTGTATGTTCAAGGATACAGCCTGCATGGAAACACACGCCTTTAATCTTAATACCAACGATAGAAGACCTGGAGGTCTGTACAGACAGGCAGTGACGAGGAGGTCATGTGGTTAGGTTTACAACCAATGAGAAGGCAGAATAGAAAGTCTATAAAAAAGACAAACAGACAGGAAGTAGGTCTCTTGCTGAAGAGGATAGCTGCAGTGGTGAAGGGTAAGGCTCTTAGCTCTGACCTCTTGGGCTTTCATCTCTACATTGGCTCTGTGTTTCTTATTTAACAAGACCGTTCATCTACACATGCATGTGTGTATATGTATGTATAAATGTGCAGTGCATGCCTGTGCATGTGTGTATAGGCCACAAGTAGACATTGGATATCTGTATCAGTTACTCTCCGTCTTTGTTTTTGGGTCACAATCTCCCAGTGAACCCAGAGCTCACCGACTTGCCTAGAATGGTTCGCTAAAAATTCTGGGATTCTGTATCTCCACTGCTCCAGCATCAGGACTGTGGGTGTGTGTAGGCATGCCTGGCATTTTGCAGGGGTGAAGGGGGTACTAACTCGGGTCCTCATGCCTATGCAGCGGTCACAGTGCCCCCTGCCCCATCTCCCCGGATTCTTTAAAAGTCAGTTCTTGAAAAAGCTGGTGATGAGTCCAAACTAAAGATTCAATGGTAAATTATTTTTCCCCACAGATAATTTTAAATGACAAGGGAAATAGTTAAATTCTGGAGTCAGCCCATTTTCGCTCGAAACATTTAGTAGTTTAAAATGATGTTTAATGTACGAAACCCAGCTACACACTGAAATAACATCAAAAAAGTTACATTTAAACCCAGAATGGCACATAGTAAAATGGCTTAGTGTAGACTTAGTTTTAAAGAGCTTAAAATTCAAACCACAGACAGCATCATAGTTGAGTGTGTGTATGTGTGTATGGTATGTGTGTGTGGCTTTGATCCTTCATGTCTTTTACAGCAATTATGCTTTATTAGTATTCAATTAACTACATTAATTAAATCATTAGTTTAATTTTCTTTGGATTAATATCATTTTACAAATATTTGGGGAAAAATTAAGCCAGAGAGTCTATGTAGATGTGTTTATCAGGTGGCTTTGTCCTCTCCTGCTGTAATGTTCACATGTGTTATATTTAGGGGATTCGAGGAGGAAGAGCTCTCTCTCTCTCTCTCTTTCCCTCCCACCCTCCCTCCCTTCATTCCTTCCTTCCTTTCACTTAAGAACACAACCAGGTAATAGTATTATATCATTTGGTCATAATTATTGACATTTTAATGCCATGTATTTTTCTGGGGGTTGGAGGTAGATGTAGTACATGTATGTTGGTGTGTGCATATATTTGGGGAGCACACATGTGTGCGTGCTTGTGGAGGTAAAAGGTTGATGTTGAGCATCTTCTTCCAATGTTTTCCTCAGTTTTTGAAATGAGGTTTCTCCTGATCCTGGAGCTCATCTATTGTCTAAAATGAGTGGTCAATGAGCTCTGGGACCCACCTACCTCTGTCTTCCCATCACTCTGATTACAGTTGTGACAATACCAACCTTTTACCTCCACAAGCATGCACGTTGGGGATCCAAAGTTGGGTCCTTCTGCTTGTGTGTCAAACATCTTTACCAACTGGGACATTTCCCTAGCCTTTGAGGTCAGGTACTCCATTCTCAACTCTGTGTCATTCCACATAGGTTAGCATTCCACCCCTTTCTATGGATAGATAGCAAACTTGCTCTTGATTCTGTTACAGTTTTGTCTTCCTGTCTGTTCTTACTCAGTCTCCCAGAACTCTTTATATGCATTTGCTAAATTCTTATTGAATGGAATGTATTATAACCTATGCCAAATTAAATAGGATATAAATAAAATAATTTTGGTATCTTCAAAGGGGAAACTGCTTATCTCTGGTTGGGCAGATAAGAAAAGGATGTGTGCATATCCATTAGGATGGGCTTGAAAAAAATTAATAAAATTGTCAAAACTGGATTGAGGAGCAATTCAAAAGAGAGAAGGGATATTAAGAAATCAAGCTTTTTTTAAAGCCACAAAAAAAATGAAAGATTATGTTGGTAGAACATCTCATAAAATTTAGCTAGGTAAGTTCTTTTTCTATACACTGAAAATGTGTTCAGTCATCAAGTTAGTAGAAGATTACCACTGATTCAGAATATGTGGGGTTTAATGTTCTAATTTGGCTATTCATAAATACAAGAGGATGCCTTCCTTTCCTTTTGGTTTGAGGGAGGGAGTTGCAGAACATTACCAATTTTCATATGATTTGGAGACAGCGCATGGTGCTTGGCATACATTGCCTCATCTAAGGCTCACTTGACACTAGGAAGGAGGCACTTTCAAACATCTCTGTATCGTAGGAGAAGGAATGGAACGTTGCCAAAGTGAGATGCCTTGGTTCAGTTCCACAGCTAGTCAGAGATGACACCATCTTCGAATCCAGACACTGATGGTGGAGCCCTTTTCTCTTAAGACAAAGATAGATAGCCCCCCAACACCAGAAGCTAGAGGCCCTTTTAAAGCCTTTGAAAGAACCAGTGAGATCAGAGATCTGGAATTAAAGGAATTCATGGCTGACTTGAGAAGTAAGGTGATGTGACTTCGCAGGTGAGACCCCCGCCCCCAAACAGAAGACAGCATGAACGTGTTATGATCTTGAGACTGGTCACAAGAAGAGAATATAGTCTGAAATTCCATGCTTTGGGAAATGGAATGGTCTGGAATACAGACATTCAGAAAGTGGACGTGACTCAACAAGGGCCACGTTGAAGCTTATTGGTGGCATTTATTTCATTTATCACGTGGCATTCATGCCACATGGTTTCAGGTCATCCAAGTTTTGGAAAGAGCTTGTCCTGTCTCCCCCACCCCTTCCTGGCCCCTGTCTATCTGTCTCTTCCTCCTTCCTTCCTTCTCCCTTCCTTTCTTTAGCAATATGGAAGTATATATGCTGTGTGATGTAAGCATATATATTTGCATGTCTCTATGCATGTATGCATGTGTAAGTTCATGGGTGTGAGGCGGGGGGGTTGACACTGATGTCTTCTTCAGTCCTTCTACAACTTCGTTTTGGAGGCAGGCTCTCTCAATCGAACCCAGAGCTTGCCACTATTACTAATCTGGCTAACCAGCTTGCTCTGGGGATCCCATGTCTCCACTTCCCTTGCATGGGACTATAGGCAGGTATCCAAACCCACAGGGCTTTTAGATGGGTACTGAGAATCCAAAATCCAGTCCTCAAGCTTGCACGGCAAGTTATACTGGCTATCTTTCCAATCCCCCTTTCTTTAACATATGTTTAAAGATGTAATGCATGTAATACTGGTGTTAACCTGTGTTTTATACCTCTTTCCCTCTTAGGAAATATGTTTGTGGTGAGCTTAGCTGTGGCAGACCTCGTGGTGGCTATTTACCCATATCCCTTGGTGCTGACATCCATATTTAACAATGGCTGGAATCTGGGATATCTGCACTGTCAAATCAGTGCATTTCTGATGGGTTTGAGTGTCATCGGCTCGATATTCAACATCACCGGGATCGCCATCAACCGCTACTGCTACATTTGCCACAGTCTCAAGTACGACAAACTCTACAGTAACAAGAACTCCCTCTGCTACGTGTTCCTGATATGGGTGCTGACGCTTGTAGCCATCATGCCCAATCTGCAAACCGGAACTCTCCAGTACGATCCCCGGATCTACTCCTGCACCTTCACCCAGTCTGTCAGCTCGGTGTACACGATAGCGGTGGTGGTTTTCCATTTCATCGTGCCTATGATTATCGTCATCTTCTGCTACTTACGAATCTGGATCCTGGTTCTTCAGGTCAGACGGAGGGTGAAACCGGACAACAAGCCCAAACTGAAGCCACAGGACTTCAGGAACTTTGTCACCATGTTCGTCGTTTTCGTACTTTTTGCCATTTGCTGGGCCCCACTCAACTTCATCGGGCTCATTGTGGCCTCAGACCCTGCCACCATGGTCCCCAGAATCCCAGAGTGGCTGTTCGTGGCTAGTTACTACATGGCATATTTCAACAGCTGCCTCAATGCGATTATATATGGACTACTGAACCAGAATTTCAGAAAGGAATACAAAAGAATTATCGTCTCCTTGTGCACAGGCAAGATGTTCTTTGTGGACAGCTCAAACGATGCAGCAGATAAGATTAAATGTAAGCCCGCTCCCCTGATAGCCAAGAACAATTTAATAAAAGTGGAGTCTGTTTAAAAAGCCAGTGGTGCTAACAAATTACCTGCACTGGTTGGGGGTCTTACTGCTTTCTGCGTTGGCTTTCTCTTGTCTAGAAACCAGCATAGTCCAACTTGAAGCTCTTTAGGGTTGCCTCTGTGTTGCCGGAACTGAGCCACTGTCCGCTTTATAATCAGATCTCTAGTTCTGCCTATGAAGGGGAATACTGAACATGTACAGGCTCTTGTTAAATGAACCACGTGTATCAGTGGAGGAGGTTGAAGTACAATGTGGAGTGAATTCAAGACAAGAGAGACTGTGGGAACCTTTCTTTTATTGGAAACATGTGACACAAATATAGTACAGGCGTTCCTCCTTACCTATGGTTGAACTGAAATATTCACAAAAACTTCACCTGTGTTGAATATGGACACATTTCTTTTTCATGTCATTATCCCCTAACAATACAGTATAACTTTTACAAATGTACTGAGTGTTACATGTAACCCAGCAATGATTTAAAGCATTGTATGTGTAAGAGACATGGGTCAGTTATATACAAATACTGCCTTGATTTTCTCTAAGTTATCTGAGCATCTTCCGGTGTTCATATGCTTGGTGTTGGGGATCCTGGAAGTAGTCACAGTAGAACAACGATCATTTTTTTCTCCTCACATCTTCAGAACAATCCCTAGCAGGGAAAGGGTTGGTTTGTTTTATTTGTAAATGAGCGAGTGGAACACAAAGAGAAAGCGAGAGGAAAGGCTCTTATTAAAGAGTGAAAAGCTGAAAATGAATCTACAAGTGAGTCCACGGCAATAGCAATCACCATAGTCACGAGCACACACCATTCGGCTGGCAGTTTCACAAAATTGGGCACCTCTATCTATAATCCAGATATTGTCCACCCTGCACCATGCCGCAGGGGCCAAGGGACCAAGAACTGTTCTACCATAAAGTTTTATCCAGATGTCAGTTATTGTGATGTTTGAAGGCACTAGCTAAGTACAAAGCTTTGTTCAGCTTTATTAGGCATTTGACCTAGGGTTTTGTCACTACTTTGGATTTCTGTTGACTGGCTGGATTATCTACATAGTTTATTGAAGAATGAAGGGTTCAGGAGAACTTGGGCACAGTACAGCAAGTGCTCTAGGTTGATGATCTGATTGCATAAGTAAGTAATTGAAACCAAATAGCTCTTACTTGACAGAAAGTGCAGAACCAAGACTCTTCAGTAGTTCACTCCCATATTTGTTTGTCTTAGAGTGAAAACTGAACAAAAACAAACCACGTTTGACAGAGCTCTGGTGTTATAAGTGCTGCCTATTCTTAATCCCAGAAGTCTGCTAGGAACTACTGTGGTGTTACAGACAATGCTTTGCTACAAATTGCAGGTATGTTTTCCTTCATTTTAAAGACCTATAACAAAAACTGTTACATAAAGCATAAGTTGATGGCTGTGAACACACACACACACACACACACACACACACACACGCACGCACGCACGCACGCACGCATGCGCGCGCATGCACACACACACACACACACGTGCAGGGAGTAAATTATATTTTGATAAATTTGCTGCTATCTGTATATCTACATAGAATTTCTTTGGGAAAGTTAGAGATTATAGTGTAAGACTCCTCTGATGAGTCTTTTCCTCAGGCAAGTTTAAGAATTAATCTAATTATGTTGGAGGCAGTTGTTGTTGGGGTATACATACCCATGATCTTTTTAAAACCTTTTACAGGTTATCTTAAATTATGTGAATGTGTGTGTTCTGTGTGCATGTGTGTGCACATGAGTGCAGGTGGCCTCGAAGGACAGAGACACTGGATCCCATTGAAACAGAAGACACGGTTGAAAGTCATGTGGCCTGGTGCTGGAAACCAAACGAGACTTCACTGCAAGAGAAACGCATGCTCTTCACTGCCAAGCCATAGCTCCAGCAGCTATAAGCACAAGTTTTAGCTTCAAAATGTTACCTAATTGTTTTATGTCCAAAACTTCTACTTCTTATCCAAATATAATTTAAATGGTCAAAATAATATGTAACATAATATCAGGACATACCACGAAGTCTACATGAACACCATGCTCTGAACAATTGAGCTAACTGGCAACTTTATAGTATATTAAGTGACTTCATTGTCATATAAAAGAACACCATCATTTGCTCAGAAATGACTTAACAGATACTACAGATTGAGGGGAATAATTTCATTTTTCCCAATTGCATATTGTCTTACTAAATATATACATGTGTGTAAATAATTTACATGTTTAAGCAATGCATTCCCCCCCCAATATATCTTCAGATTTTTACATATTCTTGGCAGATTTTGGATAGGGTAATCAATCTTAAATATTAAATTCATAATTGCTTATTGAATAAGCACACTCATTCTGAATGTCATAATAAATAATAGTTTTGATTATTTTTTGGACTACCTCTGATGCTGTCACCAAATATTCCACCGTGAACAAGCAGACCCATTTGGAATGTAGTAGATATATTTTCAGTCCGTTTAAATCACCCAATTATTATGTATTATGAGTTTCCTGAGCATAATAATTGTGTGTGTGTGTATGTGTGTGTGTGTTATGTGTGTTTGTATTACTGAGTATTAAACCCAGGGCCTTTCAAATTTTAGGCAAACACAGAATAGCTATGTTCCCAGCTCCCCCCTTTCCTTGTTACTTTGACAGGGTCTCACTAAATTGCCCAGACTGGACTTGAACCTATTATGTAACCCATGCAGGCTTTGAACTTGTGGATCCTTCCGAGTTAGCCTCCAGGGTATCTGGAGTTACATGCCAGCACCACCACTGTTTAGCCACATAATCTCCAAGCAACTTTTTCCTTTAAAAAAAAAATAACTCACAAAATTTCTTCTTCTATTGTACTTTTACTTTCTTTGACTTTTGTGTTTGAGAACAAAGCAGCTCCAATTGTAAACGATTCCTGCACCGTGGAATCACTGTGCTCTCCACAGGTCTTGGCTGTTGGTCACAGACGTTTGGAAATCTGTGACTGTGTGTTCCTGAAGATTTACAGGATAAATGCAAGTGGCTTTATTTGTCATCAATGTTTACATTAACAATAAATGAGAGCTTATTTTATCAAAGAACAAAAGATGAATGGTAAACCAACTTTTGGTATGTTTGTATGCATATATATATATGTTCATAGTATGTGTATCACCCAGTTAACTGCTTTTGTGTAATTTGTAATGTTGGTGATGTTGGATATGAATGGTTTTTACAGCTTTGAAGAGTCAAGGATTATGTGGATGCTGGGCTATATTGTTATAATGATAAAATAATGGCATATTTCTAGGAAATGGTACCTTTATTATGAGGACACCTTTTTGTATACTCAGTTCAGGAAGTCTATGAATAAAATATTCATTAAAAACCAATTCATCACTATCGCTTTAGACATCAGACACTGGCCATGTCTTTTCTTGTGTCAATCTGGTGCTCTAGTTTCTGATAGAACTCACTTTTCAGTGTTTGGTATAATGATATCTAATTTAGTAATATGAAGTGAAGAAACTCTTTTGAATAAAACAAATTAGAGGTGCCTCTCATTTCTGTGATGATGGTCAACAAACCCCTAAACACTCTTGAGATTTGGTGCACTAAAGGACAAATGCAGGATGAACCTCTGTGCTTATGATGCAGGAATAAGAATCAGGTCAATGAGTGCATTCATATCGTAGGGAATAACTAGTAGAGGTTTTTCCATTAACTCTGTGGCCATTGAGCTATAGGGTCCATGTTTACGTCTATAATGTTTAGGTAATTCAGAGTAGCTCAATACACAATGTTAATCTAAGTTCTGTTATTATTTTGTTCTTGCCATTGTTTTTCTTGTAGTCTGTGCACATTTGAGCAAAACCTTAAGAAGTTCTTTAATGTTAACTTCATATTTCTGAAAATACGCCCATTATCTAATTGCATGTTTTTACTTTTGCATGTACCCCGTGGCTGTCAAGGATGAATTACAGTGCAATCTTTGATGGTATGTGTTTTGTTTTGATAAAAGTTACATGTGCAAGTTTTATGGACACATGTATAAAGATGAATATGATTTCTTATTGCTTTCAAGTGTTCAGTTTGTCTTCTATTATCAGCTAGCAATTAAAGGTTGATTAAGACTGGAGGGTGATTCTTTCTGCTGGTCTCAGCAGACATTCATCAGCTTCTGTCACAGCATGAGGAGGGGAAGCCAGGAAAATAAAGGGTTCTATAAGAAAGCAAACTGAGCAAACTATGAGGAACAAATCAATAAGCAGTACTCTTCCATGGCCTCTGCATTAACTCCTACCTCTGTGTTCCTTCTCTTTTTGAGTTCCTGCCCTGACTTCCTTCAGTAATGGACTATGAAATGGAAATGTAAGCAAAATGAACCCTTTCCTTCCCAACTTGCTTTTGGTCAGGGTGTTTCATCACAGCAGTAGTAGCCCTAACTAGGACAGACCCCAAAAGCATTGGGTGAGTCTTGACATTTCATGCCTGATCTCCACTTGTGTTGTTCACTATGCGAGGGACCTAGGTCAGCAGGACCTCTATAAAGCATTGTGGTTCTCTCTTTGTTTAACCCCTAATTTTCAGGCAGTTAAGAAGTTTATGGTAAAGTTTTACTTAACCTATTAATGGGAAGACCTTAAGAATGACAGAATAAAAAAATCAAAGATGAAATGAACAACATGGACTTCAATAGTCACCAGAGGAAGCAATAGAGAAGGAGAACGGTCCTATATTAACATTCAGTTAATGTCTTATGAAGCACAAGGTCAAGCTGTCAATAGCTCATGAGGCTCCACCTCTAATTGATTGTCACTGGGGGAGGGAGAGTTAGTTTTCTTCATCAGTGTGACGCAGGGTCAGTTGTTCATGTTCCAGTGGATGACACTGAGCACCCACGAGCGTATGGACAGTACTAACTGGGCTGGGGGGTAAAAAAGCAGAAGATGTGAAGTTGGGAGGGAAATGTTGGGAGGAGGGTCTGGGAGGAGCTGGAGGGGAGCAGAGGATATAAATGAGCTAAATACATTGTATTCATACATGAAATTATCCAACAATACACAATCATTTAAAGTTCTCCTTCACAGAAGCTGAAAAGGAATCAGCTTCAGCATATGATGTGTCCAAATCAATGTCTGTGACAAAAGCTGAGGTTTTATTGGCCTTCAGGGGAGCTTTTTGAAAAGTGTTTGGGCTTGATATTTAAAGTCCTACAATTACTCCCTACTTCCATTCCACATTTCAGATTTTCCAGAATACTAATACCCTATTGTTTCTAATGGAGTGATCTGGGGGCAAGCTCATCTCTCTGCCATTAAGCCTCCTGATCCATGATTTATTGTGTATTTCCCCATTTGCTAGTGCCTTTATCAATTTATTACTTTGAAAAACAGTTTTCAGACTCAAAGAAATTCTATTTAAATGAGGAACAAGACACCTGCTATTAAATATAGTACTTGAAGAATTAACTACAATAATAAGAAATTAGAAGGAAATTAAAGGGAATTAAATAGGAAGAGAAGCAAAATGATCTGTTTTCAGATGATATGATACTATACATAATGGGTTCCAAAAATCCCATCAGAGAATTTCTACAATCAATCAGCATTTCAGTACTGGCAGGACACACAATCAAGTTACAAAAATCAGTATACCTATACACCAGTAACATGCCCTGAGAATGAGATCATGGAAACACTCCCACTCACAGTAGCATCTAAAAGTGTAAAGATCTGTGAATAAACCCAACTAAGTTTATAAAAGAACTCTTTGATGTAAACTTTAAATCTCTGAAGATAATGAAATGGAGAAAGACACTAGGAAATAAGATTGTACTAAAATTACATAACCTCCTTCCCTTTTTTCCCTCCAGACCCTTCCATGTGCACCGGTAGCTAGAAGTTTTCCTGTGTCCCACCTGGTCCACAGCTGCTCAGATCCAAGTAAACACAAAGAGGCTTATATTAATTAAAACTGCTTAGCCATTAGCTCAGGCCTACCACTGACTAGCTCTTCCACTTAAACTCAGCCCATTTCTGTTAATCTATATGTTGCCACTTGTTTTGTGGCTTTATCTGTGTGCCATTGCATGCTACTCCCTGGATGGTGGGCTGGCATCTCCTGACTCAGCCTTCCAGCCTTCCCACAATTCTCCTTGTTTGCTTACCCTGCCTATACTTCCTGCCTGGCTCCTGGCCAATCAGTATTTTATTTATCAACCAATCAGAGCAACACATTCACAGCATACAGAGTGATATCCACAGCACTCCCCCCTTTTTTTTAGAAAGGAAAGTTTTAATTTAACCTATTAAAATTACATGTAACAAAATAGTTATCAAGCAAGAATTACAGTTACAATATCTAGTCTATTTGTATTTTGTAAAATTAAAGAAAATATTCTATCTATCCTATACTTGTGAGTCTAAATTTTATATCAGCAGACAGTATGCCCCTTTTATCTTTCAAATTCATGGCCTCTTTTTCTTAAATTGTTTTTGTTGTTACACACACACACAACAACAACAACAACAACAACAACCTGTTTAGTCCATATAGTGTTCTTGTACATATATGTTTCCAAGGCTGACCATTTGTTATTATATAACCTGTGGGAGCCCAGCTGGGAGACTGGCTCCCAGATTTTATGACAGGATACTTTTGAGGAATGAGGGATAAGAGATATCAGATAGAAGGACAGTAGGAAGAGAAACAGAAACACAGGATAGCCTTGGGAGGGCCTGGATCATTATCCACCCATCCCTTCTGTCTCTTTTAAAGGGCTTTTTATAGGAATGCCAAGGGGTGGAGCAAAAGACCTCCCCCTAGCACAGCCAAGTGAAGACCCTTCCAATCACCTGGTAACCACACACGTGGTCAAGCCATCCTCTAATTCAGCTCTGCTTGGTAAAGCAAGCTCAGATCTCACTAGGAAACCTTTGTGGGCCTCCACAACAACCAACTGGTAAAATACACACAACATTCTTCACAGTAATAGAAAAACAAATCCTAACGTTCATATGGAACTACGAAAGACCAAGGATAACCAAAGCAATCCTGAGCAAAAAGGACAATACTGGAGGTATCACCAGATTTCCAGATGTATTACAGAGCTGTAGTAACACAAACAGCATGGCACCAGCTCAGATCAGTGGAACAAAACAGAACGCAAAAACACAAATGCACACAACCACAGATGCACAATACTACAAAGATGGCAAAAAATACATACTGGAGAAAAGACATTCTCTTCAACAAGTGATACCAAGAGCACTGGCTATTCATCCACAGAAGACAGCTTGTGTCAGATTGAAAAATGTCCTCTGTTTCAAAAAGTCTTAAGTTTCTTTTTAAAAATCATAAGTTGGTTTTTAAATTACAATATATATATATTATATTTTCAATATATATAGTATACACTTTCTCCCTTTATTTTTTCATACATTGGGTCATAATTGGCTGATTTTCAAATGTTTAGGTAACTTTGCTTTCTTTTTTTTTTAAAAATTAAAAATTACTCTCTTATTTTTTTGTTTTACTTATAATTTTAGTTTTTACTTATGCATGTCTGTGTAATGTGTATGTGAGTGTCTTCAGAGCCTAACTGGAATTTGTGAGCTGCTTGACGTGGGTGCATGTGTGTATGTGTTTGTGTGCATATGTGTGTATGTATATGTATGCATGTGTGTGCATATGTGTGTATATGTATATGTGTATGCACATGTGTGCATGTGTATCTGTATGTATATGTGTCTATGTATATATGTGTATGTTTGTGTGCATATGTGTGTATATATATGTATATATGTGTTGTGTATGTGTTTGTATGTGTGTGTGTTTGTGTGTGTATATGTGTTTGTGTGTGTATATGTGTTTGTGTGTGTATGTATGTGAAAATCAGAGGAAATTCTGGTGTTAGTTCTCACATTCCATCTTGAGACAAGATCTCTTGTTCTTTACTCTAGCTGTCCCTTGAGCTTCTAGTGAGTGTCCCATCTTTACCTCCCCCTCCCTGCCCAGGTGTTGGGATTCCAGCCCTGTGCACCACTGTGTCTGCCCTTTATATGGGTTCTGTCATCTGAACTCAGGTTATCAGGTTTTAGTGATAAGCACTTTGCCCTCTGAATCCCCCTTCACCAGCCTACCCTTTATTCTTGACCATTCTTACAAGGATTTGTCAAATTTGGGAGCTTTTTATTCTTTAAAAATCACTTTTTTGGCTTTGTTAACTTTCTCTACTTTATATTTATTTTCTATTTCATCCATCTCTGCTCTGAGTTTCTTTTCTTTTCTTTTTCTTTATTGAGACACGGTCTTACTCTGTAGTCTAGGAAGATTTGGAACTTACTATCTCCCAGGCTGATCTTTAACTCATGGAAATCCCCCTGTCTCAGCTTCCACAGTTCTAAGACTAAAGCTACACCCAGTGCTGACTTTACTATATCTGTATATTTTAGACAGGGTAAGGGTTTTTTTTTTCACTTTTCTTGTCTCTGTGACAAAATACCCTGAGAAAAGCAACTTAAGGGTGTGAGAACCTGTAGGCCTGGTTTGGCACATAGTTCAAGGTTATGGTCCTTCACGGCAGGAAGTCACAGATGTGTGAACTTGAGGTCATTTTTGATCCACAACCATAAAGCTGTAGTGATGAATGTTTGGGCTCAGCTCATTTACCCCTCCTTGTACAACCCAGAGCCCCAGCTCAGGGTACGGTGCCCACAGAAGCTGGTAATTAACCTAATCAAGATAATCCCCTGCCATCGTCCCCAGAGGCTCATTTCTCAAAAGATTCTAGATCTGAACAACTTGACACTTGAGATCAACCACCACAGAGAAAAAGATGAAAACAGAAAAATATGATCAAAGTCTATAGGGAATCTATCCTAATAGATATGAGAACATAAATCTTTAATGTTTGAAACTTGGTCAGTAGAATGGAGAACTTAAAAATAGCATGTGTGAAGAATTTAGTGCAGACTTTCAGTGGTACCCCACTAAAGGGATAAACTTAAGCATCCTGCATTTTCTGCCTGCAAATCTATCTTATTATTCAAAGACTAGTTCAAGGCCTATATCACTATTGAGTTTTTCTTAGCCAGACAGGCTTACAATGATTTCTTTTCTAAGAGAGAGAACACTTCTTGATGGGAAAATGTATTTGGTGCTTCTCTTAGAGTCTAGGGCTGACACAAGAAATGCCATCAAGGAGGTGGTTCAGACACCACAGCCTTGCTTTGTACAGCTCAGGAGTTCAGGTGTCAGCAGGATTGATTTCTTCTGAGATCCCCCACCTTGGCTTATAGACAGCACTCACATTGTACAATGACAGATATTCGAGAAAAAACCCATATACGTAAATAAATAAATCTCTAAAAACTTATAACTCTTTCCTTTTTTGCTCCTTTAATATGACATTTATAGAATGATATTATTCAGATTGACAGTGTCCCTTCCAATAATGCATCTTTCTTCTGACTTAATGTTCTAGCTAGTTTGTACCACTAAGCATTTGATGAAATGTCTAAAAAAAAAAATGTTCAGTGCCCTTCTAAGTGACTTTTCCACTGACTGGTCATTGTTGTATGAGGAACAGAAGAATGGCTTCCAGTGTATCCTGTGTGCGTTAGAGAGTCCAAGCTCTGACCCATCCATGGAATAACAGTCTATGGGTAAGGACTAAGGAATATAATTGCCTGATTTCTGTCCCTGTTATACTAAGTTATTAGTCCTGTGACTCCCGGAAAGTGACTTCAAGTTTCTGGTTCTTGGTGTCTTCAAATGGAAAGTGAAAATATAAAGAGCGCCCACTGCATTGGCTTGTTATAAAAAGAAAATGACTGTAGATGGGCCAGTTACCACCTCTTTTGAAGGGTGCTTTTGACCAGCGCCTGGCATTCAGCAGTATCAGTTAATGCTTTTATGATTGTCTATTTTCATCTTCCACTCTGATGGTAACACGTGAATCCCAGAGTCCCAAGGCTTAGGAATCAGTTGCTTCTTGTTCTGTGCTCAAGAAAGTCCTACCCACTTGCTAACTTGGGACCAACTTCTCAGCTCATCAGTCCCATCAAACACCTCAGCAGGACTGGGCAGAGTCTTAGTTTTTCACTCTCCATGTGATTTCCGATCCTACTCCCTTCCCTTCTTGTGCCTCCACCACCTTTTACAAAGCTTGTAGGACTCGAAAGAGGAATGAGGGTAGAACTGAAATGGGAGCATGGAAGCTGTCATTCTTCTTGGAGATGGTGTGGGTAAATCTGAAGATGCTACTCTTGTTTGTGAGAACCTGTAGGCCTGGTTTGAACCTTGGGATCTTTTATGTGTTTTTGAAACTTTTCCTAAAATTATCACCTAAACTCCCAGTGATTTTGAAATAGGATAGAGACAGAGCTTTACCCCAAACTCTGTGAAAAGCTACACTTCTTTAAAAGAATATTTCAAACTCTGGGTCTTTGGAAGTACCAAGAGATGGGCTAGCCAGCTGAAATAATGGCCCCTTTTAAAAGAACAGAATGCCAACTGTAAGTTTATTCAAACTTTTTAAAACAAATGTGTCTATGAATAGAAAATTTTGATGTAACGTCTCCAAGCAGAAGGAAACACTTCAACACTTTTGGTCCAGCAGGCATGAAAAACTGTGGTTAAAGTTTTGAAGGAAGAGATAGTGCTCTTTCCATTTTAACACTTCCAAGTTTCAGAATGCTCTCTTACACGTTATCTGAATCAACACCGTGGACAAGGCTGATGTAGGTGAGCAGTCACTACTCTTGACATTTTACAGAGAAAACTCAAGTTGAAGTTCCTGCAAAATTGAATCCCAGGCACTCTCACTCTTGATCCAGTGCCTTAACAATAAAAAAAAAAATACAAGAAAGAAATTTTAAAAAAATACCATGATACACAATTTTCTTAAAGGCACCATTCCCTTCCAAGGGGAGCATCTATGAGATCAATATGTAAGCACCATAATGGCTTGCACCAAAGAGAGGGCACCAGAAGCTTGTTATTCTGTTAGGAATTTTCCTCCCAACACCTTGAAAATAAGTGAACTTTCACCACTTCAGATGCATTTACCTTACTTCATAGCTGTTCATGGAAACTATAAGGTCATAAAGAATGTTGGGGGCATTGCCCCTGGTTGCTACGGTTACAGAGAAATCCTAATTAGCTGCTTCTGCTGTGTACATCAGGACTCTTGTCTATTAAGACTCATTTTCTTAATTTAGCTCTTTCAGATAGCGAAAGAATTTAAAAAGCTTGAGTGCTTACATAGTGAAATAAAAAATTGATGGAGAAGCTAATAAGAATGTAAGGCAAGAAAAATTTTCCTTTCTAAGAATAACTGATGATAAACACATTGGAAAATGTGTTCATTTTCAAGGTAAAGAAATGCAAGCATCTGCGATCTGAGTTACAGAGAGAAAATGTCATCATTGGAAGGCCTCCTTAGTTTTGCTACTCATTAGTTAACAGAGCATTTGAAACATCTTTTCAAGTGATGAGGGATAGGTTTAATGGATAAGGGACTTGCAGGATCCCCAGCCCCCACGGAAATATATGGGTGTGGAGGCTTGAACCTCCCATCTCAGGACAGGGAACAGAAGACAGACAGGTTGAGACTGGTTGAAGAACTCTGACACTGACCTCTGACCTCTGCATGTACCTGTGTGCACATACACATGCCACATGTGTACACATGCACATATATATATATATATATATATATATATATATATATATATATACACACACACACACTCAAAAATCTTTTCAGAGAGAGATGTGTTTGGTCATTTTATATCATTTAATATAAGTCTCATAATTTTTTTAACTTGGCTTTAAAATATGAACACAGAACTATGTTGGGCTTAAAACTGTAAGTTTATAAAAATCATAAGAAATATGGAATAATTATAACTGCTCTGAGTTTGATGCTACGTGGACTGAAGCAACGAAGCCCCATTTTATCTCCTTTCTGGTATTCACAGTGTGGTGACATGCCAGAAAAAGAGCAAATGGTTAACATCATTAAAATTTCAGTTTTGTTACCGATATGAAGGCAGGACACCATGGAAATCCAGGAGGATTTCAGGAACCAAGGTTCTAAGCAGAAAGGAAGCTGTGGACAGGAGGACCCCTGGAGCTCACTGGGCAGCTCATCTTGCTGAATCTGCAGCTCTGTGAGTCGTATGTTCATTATATGACACACACCCATATGTGCTCTCTTTCACTCTCTCTTTCCCTCACACACATGCATGTGTACATACATGAGCATACACATACAATACACATGACATGCACATATACATATAACACACATATGTAGGTGCTCCTGCACACATGTGTACATACATGAGCACACATGTGTACATACATGAGCACACACACATAACACACACACACACACACACACACACACACACACACACACACACACAGACCAAAGATGTCACCATAAAAACTGAACCTCTGAAACTCCTAGACAAGAACGTAGAGAGCAAACCACAACAGGGAGGTTTAGGTAAGGACTTTCTGAATAGGACTTAGGTTAAGTAAGTAAGTAAGGCCAGGAATTAACAAATAGGCCCACAGGAAACTGAAAAACACTCTGTATAGCAAAGGAAACAGTTAATAGGTGGAGGGGCAGCTATAGAATGGAAGAATATCTTTGTGCTGTACACCCAATGGGGAATTGTATCCTCTAGGATACGATATCTCTACAATAAAGATATCAAAGAATGAAACACCAAGGAGACAAACCACACAATAAAAATGGGCTATAGATCTGAACAGAGAATTTTCAAAAGAAGACATGAGTGGCTGATAGCACTTTAAAAATGTTAAACATAATTAGTCATGGAAAATAAAAATTAAAACTCCTTTGTAATTCCATCTCACCCCAGTCAGAATAAACATCATCAAGAAGCCAAATGATGATGAATGCTGGCGGTCAGGACTAGCTGACCTGTAGAACAGCACCTGAACAGGGGAGTGAGGACTCAGAAAGAGACAAGAGGCAGAAAACAGAATTGGGAGGGCTCTCGGTGAATACTGCAGTAGCCCCGAATTTATTTCTCACAGCCTTTTTATACCCAAGGAAATGGAGGCAAAAGACTTTCTCACCATGATTCAAGAAACAAACAAGCATAAACACCTCCTTAATTCTCTTATATTTTTGGTTGTGAGCCTAGCCTTTAACAGCTGAGCCATCTCTCCAGCCCTCCTTAATTCTCACAACATCTAGCAGCCACACCTTTGGCCAATCATCCTGTTTCAGCCTTAAGGAGCAAAAACAAGCTTGAACTCTCTGACCTTAAGTCAAGGTGGAATCAAGCCACTAGCTGGAGTCACTGTGGGCTCCCACAGCTGGCTAGGATGTGATGAAAGGGAAACCTTCGTTTACTGTTGGTAGGAGAGCAAACTGGTGTGGCTACTGTGGAAATCAGTGTGGAGATTCCTCACAAAGCTAGAAATAGACCTGCACGTGACCTAGGTACTCTATGGCTAGGACCATACAACCAAAGAAATCTATATCCTACTGCAGAGAAACTTGCTCGTCTGTGTTCATTACTGCAATCATCACACTGGTTAGGAAATGGAATCAGTCTAGATACCCATCAATAATGACTGGACAATGAACATGTGGTACATTGCACAATGTAATTTCTATTTATCTATAAAAATAAAATTAAGAAATTTGTGGGTAGATGGAGGGAATGGAAAAAAAATATTGAGTTAGGTTGTTCAGACATAGAAAAACAAATGCCACATGTTTGCTTTCAGATGCACATCCAAGCTTCAAATATCTAATTTGTAATATTCATACATGTATTTTATATAATATAATAAATGTGCAAATGTATTATATATTCATTTAAATTAAATAAAATTTATTTTTATTAATATTTTAATAAATATTCATTGCTAACTGCCTTGGTTCCATTTGTTCTTCTTAAGGGAAGAAAGATTTGTTTTGGCTTACTACAGTTAAAGGGGACATGATCCTTCTTCACAGTGGAGACACAGCAGTGAGGTAAAGAAGTTGACCAGCTACATTGAGATGGCAGTCAGAGAGCAGAGAATGGTGAATGTTCACATTCAGTGGCCTTTCCTTCCTTCTTTCTTTCTTTCTTTCTTTCTTTCTTTCTTTCTTTCTTTCTTTCTTTCTTTCTTTCTTTCCTTCCTTCCTTCCTTCCTTCCTTCCTTCCTTCCTTCCTTCCTTCCTTCCTTCCTTCCTTTCTTTCTTTCTTTCTTTCTTTCTTTCTTTCTTTCTTTCTCTTTCTTCTCCCCCTCCTCTTCTTCCCAGTTTGAGATCCCAGTTAATGGACATGCTGTGTACATTTAGGGTAGGTCTTCCCACCTCAGTTAGCCTAATATAAAAATTATATCACAGACATATGTGGAGATTTGTCTCCAAGGTGATTCTAGGTCCTATCATGTTGACAATTAACATAAAGCATCAATGTGTATATTGTTCTGCTTTTTGGAGATCTCTCTCTCTCTCTCTCTCTCT
>CABHPH010131544.1:0-40373 GCA_902168325.1 Peromyscus nudipes
AGTGACAGGGCATGTCTCCTTAAAAGGCATGGTTAACATTTTATGTCCACTCAGGTAGAGTTTCTTGGGTTGCACACCCATGCTGAGTAATGGTCAGTGGCTCCAAATATACCCTTCATTTCTGGAGCTTGCTCAGCTGTGTCCTTAGGAAGGGCCGGTAGAGACAAGTGTCTTCCCCAACCCTGGGAGAACCAGGGCAGAAGTGGGGCCATCCATGTAATCCAAGCTGGTAACCTGAAAGTGCTGACTGAAGCCATTGTTCTATTCTTCTCAACGGGCTCCTCACTGGATTTTAGATAAAGAGGGAGGAGCCCCTCAATTTCTTCTTTGACTGAGCTGTTTATGTTGGTGTGAGTTCAGTCTAATGTGTCCCAGGACTTAGTGGAGTGGTGTGGATATAGCAACACTGACTGTTTCAATTGAAGAAACTCTCAGGAGATTGCAGAGAGACAGAGCATTTGCAGAGGTGCAGTCCTGTAGCGCGCCAATGCTCTAATCCGAGTTGTGCTCCACAAAGTCCCTCCTAATCCTTTTGTACCCTGCTGCCCAGGGAAGGGCAGCAGGAGAAAAGCTGCAGGATACAGATTTAATTCAATCTAGCAGACATTTATCGAGCCCCTCTGGTGTGCTGGACACTGGGGTGGGATCTGAGGTTACAGATATGGCTTTAGTGCTCAAGGAAGTCACCATGTACAGGCAGCAAAGCATGTCACATAATAAAACAGAAGAGGGGGAGGAGAGGAGACCGAAGGGATGACATCGTGTACTTTAAGTAGCGAGAGGAGGCTGACAGGTAGAGAAGGGCAGGTGGCATCCCAGGCAGAGCAAAAGACTGAAGGAAAGTCGTCATCCAAGTGCTGGGAGGAAAGTAGAAAGGGCTTTGCTGGGAAGAGATGGGAGAGAAAGGGCACAGTTATCGATTCATTCAACAAACGTTAAATGCTGGAGACAGAGTAGTAGCAATAAATAAGTCAGTGCCTACCTACGTAGAGCTTTCAGGGCAGCAGGTTGGGCTAAGACAGACTCCCCCCTGCTCCCACAAACAACAACGACAACCCCCCCAACAACAATAACAACAAAACCCACAACCAAGCAATAGATACAGAATGTGCTTCATTTTGCTGAGACTGCCACAACAAAGTACTACAACTAGGTGGAGTAGATAACATAATTTATTGTCCTGCATTTCTGGAGTCTGGAAGTTCAAGGTCAAGGCATGGGCAGGTTGATTCCTCCCAAAGGCAGAGAGGGTGGGCCTATTTTGTGCCTTTCTCGCAACTTCTGGCACTTTGTTCCTAACTTTTGGGGTCCTCGGCTTGTAGAAGTAGCTCCTTGATATTTACCTTTGTCTTCACATGGTGTTCACACATAATATGTGTGTCTGTTGGCATCCATATTTTCCATTCTAGCCATGCTGGATTAGGACTTATTACTAATCACCTAATCTTAAATATTTATCATATTAAAAATGCTCTTTCCAAATAAAATTCCTTTCACAGGTACTGAAGATTAAAGCTCCCATATCTTTTGGTGGAATATAATTTTACCTACATGTTGAATTATAATCTGCATGTTCGAGTATAATAATACTTTGGGAAAAAAACCAGTTGAATGGTTTGTAGTCTGCTCAGTGGTCCAGGACATGCATCTCTGTAAAGATGACATTTGAACAAAGCCTAGATGATGAGGCTCACAGATGTCTGAGTAATCTAGTTAGAGGTAGGAGCCGAATGCTCAGGTTGGGAGTGAGCATTTGCCTAGGGGATGGAGAGACAAATGAAGATGGAGAGGAATCAGGAGAGACAGTAAAAGAAATTGCAGGTTTCTGAGGCACGCAGGGTTTATGACCATCAGGAAGTCTTCATGGAACCATGGAAGAGAAGCATGAGGTGATCCAACTTAGATTTAAATGGTTTTGATGGTTGCAATGAGGGTTGCTTAGAGGAGACCAGTAGGAAATGTCCATGAGAGTCCAGGTGGGGTTGCTTGATCAGGAGTGAGAGGTAGTGAGAAATTTGAGCCACTTGTGGCATATGCATATGGAGATTGTGTTGGAACCTGAGGCTAGACTCTTGCATTAGGCCTAAGCTAACTGGGGCCATTCCATCATCTGGACAGAGACAACCCTTTCTTTGACCAGTTCGTAGGCTTCCACTTTGACAGGACACAGCAAGTGTAACTTTCTGTGGAACATGTTCTGTGCTCTGTGATGGCTTTCTTTTGTCCTAGTTGGAAGACTAGGCTTTCAGTGATGGAGGGTCACATACTGTGAACTGCTAATCTCTTCAAAAAAATGGAGACAAGATCCACAAAGGAGTAAGTCATTGTGATCCAGAATTATATTTTTGCATATTTGGGGTGTGGTAAATATCAAGATAATTCAGAACGGGGCTTTTCTCCAGGAGGCAGTAGCTTTACTACCCATGTGCCACAGGGGCATTTCCTCAAGGAAGTCAGATAATGACACGTCAGCATTGCTGTGGGGCCAGCAGAGCCTCTCAGCCACTTGCCTGATTTGTTTGGCAAAGGGTCTCAGTTATATCACAGTCACATGCAATGGCCCAAGTTCCTTTCTCTTGTGGGGTATTAGAACAATCTCTGTACCTCTAATTTTTGTTTACTTCCCTCTAAAGTATTTTAAAAGGCATTTCCAGAATGCTACCCCTAAAATATGAAGCTATGATAGACACGACCCTTGATCTCTGTGGCTAGCTCATCTCGTGCTACAGTAGTCAGTGATTCCTGCCCAGGCCCCAGACCGGCCATTCCAGTTGCTCCTCTAGCCTCTCCACTCCAGACTTTTCACCTCATCTTCATGGGTCAGTCTTTTCTATAACTGGAACCTTTCTATGCCACGAGAAGAGTTGAGGACAGATGTCATCTAACACTTGCATTTCTATTTATGTTATCCTGTCTTGTGGAATAGGAGGAAAAACATGTATTTCTGAGCCAGAAAGACCTGGATTAGACCCCTGGTGTTAACCGTGGCCCACTGAGCGGTTTTGGTCAGTGACTTGACCTCGTTTAGACTTTCTCTCTTCACCTGTATGATGGAGATAACAACATTTACTGTGCAGGAGTGTCATGTGTAAGGCAGAAGCCATGTTGTTAAAACAACTGTGCAGCACCAGATTTCTAAGAGGCACCCAGTGAGTGGCAATTATAATTATTAAATATCAGTTGGGAACTCTGGGGAGAATTGTCTGGCATAAGACTTTCAGAAGGCATGGATTTCTGTGGGAGCTTGGGTAATTTACAATTTCCTGTGCAGATAGTATGCAGGTGACAACTCAGGACAGAACATGCACAACTAATTGTTAGTCTTTAGCCAACACAGAGTCACATTTTACCAAGTTAAAGTCAATGAATTTAGACTGTATGAAACTGTAGGCAAAACTGGGTTGTTACTAACTTTTGTACTATTTATGATAAAGTTAATAGGAAAACTATGATTCAGAGCTCCCAATGTGGAACTGTAAAAGTGGGTAAACTTTTAAGTTATGTTAGAACTAATCTGCAGGAGCGCTTCATGTAGAAACCTCATATTACTTGAAATAATTTAGAAATGTAAAGTTAAATTATGGAACAAGAAAAGATATAGAGATTGGTCACATAACTTTTTCTTTTTCTTTTCTTTTTTTGAGGTTTAGTTGTTTATTTAAAGTTTTTTTTTCATTTTACATACTGCTCACTGTTCCCCCTCTCTCCCCTTTTCCTGCCCTCCCACCTCCCCCCATCCCACTCGCACCCACTCCTCATAGGGGTAAGGCCTTTCTTGAGTATTCATAGGCTGGCATACCAAGTTGGGACAGGCCAAAGCCCCTCCCGGCTGCATCAAGGCTGAGTAAGACATGGCACCATAGGGAATGAGCTCTAAAAAAAAAGCCAGTTCATGTATTTGGGATGAGTCCTGGTCCAATTGCCAGGGGACTCACAAAGTGATCAAGCCACATATCTGTCACCTTCATTCAAGGGACCTATAGCAGCAATTAACAAGGCAATTTCACATAGTTTATCTGGTAATTAAAAGAGGTTTATTTCAGGGGTAACTTACAACCAATAAAGGGTTGTTACAGGATCTAGGAGAGATGAGTCCAGCGTGGTTCTCTGGAGAACTCTGACTTTGTCTGCAATCCAGGATCATGAGGAGCCAAGAGAGCAAGCACGCATGTATCACAGGTCTTTAGGGGTCTGTCTCGGCCACACCCCAGGGGCAGGTCATAGGCAGGTGTGGCAATTACTTGCTGCCACCTAGGGCAGTGCTTCGAGGTCAAAGCTGGAATAGCTACCCACTACATCTCCCCCTTTTGTCTAAATAAGAAAATTCTAACCTAATACAAAACTATATACAATAGGAATGATTATCAAATATTGTCCAGGAGGAATAAGGGATAATGACCTAGATAAGATGGAACTACAACCAACACGCACAATATCAAACAAGAGACACATACTAAAATCCAGAGGAGTCTGGAGCATAGGTAAATGGCATGTTATAGAGATTGTTCCAAAAGGTGCAATATGACAATAATCCTAAATATGTATCAATATACAAAATATCCTAAACAGGGGTAGAACATACATACAATATGACAAATATACCTTTACATTTGTATCAATATATAAAATATTTCAAACAGGAGTAGGAATATGTGTACAATACAACAAATGTAGTTTTGTATTTGTATCAAAATACAAGAATCCATATCAGTGCAAATTATTTAAGGATGATATTTTACTGAATTAGTTTACTAGTAAATACAATAATCTACCTTAAAATCCTATACCTATCCATTCCCCTTTTTCTTTTCTAAAAAAGAATACTGAGTCCAAATTTTATTGTTCCACCCCCAGTCCTACAACCATCCATCCATAACCCTGAGAAAAATGAAACATTTGGGAGAGGGGCACCATTTTCTTATAATTACTTCCTCCTGTTTAGGGGTGACGGTATCTCTGTGGGGTCCTGTAAGAAAGCTTAGATTGTTAGGTCTCAATAGGGCTAGCCATAGAGTTTGCAGCCAGTCTCAGAAATGTATAAGATTGTCTGAGACTCTGGGTAGAAGTGTAATATGATGGACCATCTCATCTTAGAACTGTCCTGAAGAGTTTTCAGTCCAAAGCTGATCATTGAGTAATGTTCTTAGGTACCATGGCAACATCCAAAATCAGCTTCAAAGCAACTGGCTCAGAGAATGCAGCTGCAAAGACTACTCCAGTCAGGACTTGACCATAATTGTTAATTTTCTCAGGATCCCCATAAGATTACCAGCACACCCTATCAGCAGGAAGTAGTATGAGAAGCTGTGCCCAAATTCTCAAAATATTGTTTATGAATGTTTATTTTTATTCAAAGCAGGTTGATTATGAATGCAAACTCTTTCTAAAGAAAAAAGGGGGATAGGATATAGACATGATAGGATGAAAGGGTAGATTATTGAATCTACTTTTAAAGAGCAACAACTTATGTAAAATATTTTAAATTGCTATAGATTTTAGTTTAGTACAAATTTAAAGTTAATTTTGTTATACTTTATATATATTTCTACTCTTGTTTAAGGTATTATGCTTATGCAGCCCATTTGAAATTGTAATGTATAATTAAGAAATGCAGATTATTAGTCATCTATGATAATCAAACTTACAGTCATGCTAGTTAAGTTTTCTAGGTATACATAGATATATTTCATTTAGGTAGGTAATCTTCAAAAACTTCAAAGACCTATAGAATATGGCGTTTAAAATATTTTAAGAACTTTGACTTTCTGGACATTGAGACATGTCTGCTCCTGGCAGTACCAATATACTTCAGAGAAGATTATGGGCATTGAAAAAACCCATTTTGGAGTTTGCTTTCTTTGTGGAAAAAGTTAGCCACTGGGCAAAAAAGTGCCCTTGCATCAACTGCTTGATAAATTGTTTCGACTAGACATGCATGACCATAGGAAGGTGACCACTGAACTTTGCAAGATGAGACGGTCCTTCAGGTTCCTGCTTTGCAGAGGAGACTGCCAGATATTCTACAAGACAAGAGAGAAGCGACTGAGAGACTTTAAGCCTACAGGCTGAAGATGGATGCCCCAACATTGCAGAGGAACTTTGGATGACTATTCAGATGTCTCTGTCATTTCCAGAATTTTGGAAGTTGCTTACAAGGCATTTCCTGTTTACTTAGAAAATGTTTGCTTTGTTATATGTAATTTTACTATGTTAAAGTTAAAACCTTCCCTTTTTTGCCAAGAGAATCATACTTTATTGATCTTTGAGTTAATGTGGTAACCCCAAAATTGCCAACATTAGGATTAAAAATTCACCCACATCCAAGGGACCTGATGCCTTCATCTGGATTCTTCATGCTGTAGACATACATAAATTTAAGTTAGTTAACTCTGGCTGAAACAGACCACTTAGTTCTCAAACTCCAAGCCTGGAGTTCCCACTGTAGTTGGAGTTTGCATTAGCCACCCGCTCCCCATCTAATGTATTGACAGCAAGTGAACACTTAGGTCTAGAACAAGAATTCAAACTTAAGGGACAGGGGCCTGTGAATGGTGCTCACAGGGGAAAACCTTCCCTTTTGATTAGACAGAAAAGGGAAAGTGCTGTGGGATGCATTTCTGTATGCTGTGAATATGTGTTGCTCTGATTGGTTGATAAATAAAACACTGATTGGCCAGTAGCCAGGCAGGAAGTATAGGTGGGGCAAGCAGATGAGGAGAATTCTGGGAAGAGGAAGGGCTGAGTCAGGAGTCACCAGCCAGACACAAAGGAAGCAAGATAACAAAACAGAACTGAGAAAAGGTACCAAGCCATGTGGCTAAATATAGATAAGAATTATGGGTTAATTTAAGTTTAAGAGCTAGTCAGTAATAAACCTGAGCTAATGGCCGAGCAGTTATAATTAATATAAGCTTCTGATTGATTATTTTATAAGTGGGCCATGGGACTGTGGGGGCCTGGTGGGACTGGAGAAACCTTCCAACTACAGGGGCCTAGTGTGGTCCCATGCAGGCTCCCCAGGTGTCAGTCCAGAGTCTGTGGGCTCCCACTAGCTTGGGTCAGCTGTCCCTGTGGTTTTGTCCATCATGATCTTGTCCCCCCCTTGCTCTTATAGTCCCTTCTCCCTCTCTTCAACTGAGCTCCAGGAGCTTGGCCAAGTGCTTGGCTGTGGGTCTCTGCATCTGCTTCCATCAGTTACTGGATGTAGGTTCTACAATGACAAGGATAGTCATTGATCTGAGTGCAGGGGAAGGCTAGTTCAAGCATCCTTTCCACCATTGCTGTGAGTCTTAGCTGGGGTCATCCTTGTGGGTTCCTGGGGATTTCCCTAGCACTAGATTTCTCTCTAACCCCACAATGGCTCATTCTCACAGAGCCCTTTCATTTTAAAGATTGGAAAATAGATGAATGAAAAGGTCAGCTGTTCTATTCAAGCCTGTACAGAATACATAATGGGACTGAGGTGGGAACCGAGTCATGTGACTCCCAACAATTTCCTTGGCTATATATTAAACTTTTCTATTAAAAGCCTTCAGTGTGCTGGAGATGTAGCTCAGTGGTAGAGTATATGTTGTATATGCAGTCCTGGATTTAATCTTTATATTAGAAGAAAAAGTGTTAAAAAATGTCTCTCCCTGCTCCCACAGACCACCCAAGACAGCCATCAGGGTTTTTGTAAATTTCTGCAGACAACCAAGGGAGGGCTCTTTACAAATTGTACAACAGCAACTTCCTACCACTTTCTGCTACTGTTCTCAGAATAGTTTTGGAATGGACTACAGAGGTCTGGCTGGCTGGCTTACTTGGGCAATGTCGTAAAAGAGAGCCGCACACTGAGAAAGATCTTGTTGGCAGCATCACACAGGACAAGTGTTCTTTATTTTAACAAATGGCCTATAAATACACAATTTAGCTCATTGGTCCTCAGAACCAGTGTGGGTTTAGAGTTTGTGGTCCCCATTAGAGTGTCTGTCCTGAGGTCTGACTGGTTTAGGGACTTAGTCTTAGCTAAGGTCGAAGGGATTTAGAAAATTCACCTTCCCCTTGTCATCTGTCAGGATAGAACTCTGGGGATGTGCTTTTTGGGGGTCATAGCTCTGTAGGCATTCTCATTGGTTGAAATCTGAGCTGGATCCATTCATCTCACTGACCATGTTCTGAGAAAAAGTAGCAACTGAGCAAACATCCTTAAAAAGCAACTGGTTTTGCAAATTGTTGTTGGCAAAAATCCTTTTTTTTTTTAAAAAAGAGTGTATACTTCCCTCCCTCAAATGCTTTTTATTTGACCAAGGGTTAATTGTAAGGAAGTAATCCAGTTTAATTTGTTTTTAAAACATCTGCAAAGTTTGATAGAAGACTTTGTACCCTTTGTCCTGCTGCTCCACACTGCCAAGACAAAATAAATAAACATATTAATTTCTTGACAAAATAAGTAATGGAAGAAAACCAGCTGCAACTGATGGAAAAAAACAAGCAAACAAGTGGAAGCCCTGTGGAAGATTCCTGATGAAGCTGGGATTGCATACGTTCAGAAACCCATACAGACACCTCAACTTCTTAGGCCTGGAAACCACATAACCCACAACTAAATACCACCCTCTTCTTCCCACCTAGAGATAACTTACCTTTAAACACCCAAGATACAGGTGTACACAAGTTTGTCTTTTCTTCTCCGCCTTCTCTGCCTTCTTGGATTTAGCCATAGTGATTAGAAGAACGCAGTTAAGACTCGAACACGTCTTTTTGGTCAGGAGGATAAAGGACATGCAAAGGCGCTGACATTTTGACAAGACAAAACTTTGGTTCCGAGTGTAGTGGTCACGGCAGTTCCAGCCATCCTCTGTCCAGTCTCTTCTGGAAGTTTGGTCTTGCGTTTCAACTCTGACCTTTTCTTGTCTGTTTAGCTCTGACTCATGCTGCAGAGCACAGTTCAAAGGTTACTCCTTAGTGACCCTCAGCAAGGGTCAGAACCCCAGTGTGTATTGTCATTGTCTCCTGTGTTTCTGAACTTTTCCGTCACAGTCACAGCTCTTCTCAAAGTCCGTTTTGGTGGATTTGTGTGATGTGTGGTGATTTGGTCAATGTCTGTCTCTTCCTCTAGATTGGAGGAGCGTAAAAGCACGGTTCATGGTTGCTTTGCTTACCACTGCCCATCCAGAGGGCAGCACAGCGTTGTCTTTTAGTAAACACAATGAATAAAACAGCAGGCCTCCTTAAAGAACACAATAAAGGCTATATGTCAGGTACTGTACTGACGTTTTCATGTTTATGAATACTTCCCTGTTTCAGTTAACCACTGTGTCACTCTACAGAGTTTCAGTCCCAAACATACAATACTATTATTGTCTTAGTTAGGCTTTCTATTCCTGCAACAGAACACTATGACTGAAACCAACTGTGAAGAAAGGGTTTGTTTGGCTCATACTTGCACATCATGGTCCATTACTGAAGGAAGTCAAGGTACGAATTCACGGCAGGAACCTAGAGGCAGGGACTGAAACAGAGACCATAGAGAAGTGCTGCTCACTGTTTTCCCCCTCATCACTTGCTCAGCCTTTCTGATACAACCATCTGCCCAGGGGTGGTGGGCAGAGCCCTCCACATCAATCATTAGTCAAGAAAATGACCCACAGACATGACCACAGGCCAATCTTAAGAGCCCTTCCTTTTTTCCAAATCTGTCTCAGTTTAGGTTAAATTGGAAAAAAACAAAAACAAAAACAAAAAACCCAACTGGATGATTGGTGCCTTGTCATCTTGATTCACAAACACATCACTACGAACTACAACTTTTCCTTTCTCATTTCTCCGCAAGACATGATATTAATATTAATATCACAATATAAGACATTCTAACTTTTAAGAGTCCTACACTCTTTAATAACCACTTTAAAAGTTTAGTCTCTTTAAAATATTCAAAGTCTCTTTAAAATTTCCAAATCTCTCAATTGTGGGTTCCTTTAAAAATAAATTACGTATTTTCTTACTCCAAGAGAGAAAAATGATCAGCAGGGCATGGTGGCACACACCTTTGATTTCAGCACTCAGGATGTAGAGGCAGGCAGATCTCTGTGAGGTTGAGGCCAGCCTGGTCCACATAATGAGTTTTGGGACAATAAGAGAGGTGCAATCACAAACAAATGAGTGCAGGACTGAAGTCCCAACAGGGTGCAGTGAAAAAATCTCAGTGCCAGACACCTGGTGCTAACTCATGCTCTTCATGGGCTCCAGACGGTTTGTTCAATTCCACCTCTCTGGCTTTACCATCTACACCAAGCATAGCTCATCTCATGGGCTCAAGCAAGTTCTGTTCTACAGCTCATACTGTCTTTGGGGTCATTTCATGGTACTGGCATCTCTAAATTGCTGGGTATCCACTGCAACAGGGCTGACCTTCATTTATAGCTTCCCTTGGGTTCTCTTTGGGGACCTTGGTCCCCTCTGAACTGCAGCCCATGTGGGTTGAACCTGAGGAAGTGAGGAAGCAGTTCCCAGGTGGTTTTGCCTCAATGATTCTCCTTTTCTTTTTCTTTTTCTTTTTTCTGATCTCTTGTTAATCACAGCCAATTCTTCATCTCCAGCTGGCCACAACCACAGACTTTTAGTTCAAAATAACATTCAAACAACCCTGATAGAGTCTTTGCTACCCTCTGAAATTTCACAAACCAGGCCTTCATCTATCTCTCTTTTCACTCTCCTATTCCAGTCTCCCACAGAACAGCCTACTGAGCTCTCAGCACTGAATGTCTTTTCCATCTAGAGGTCAAGTGCCACTGTAGTCCCCTCCCCTAAACACATGGTCCCTCCTGTCACAACATTATGGTATCAATTTCTGTATTAGCTAAGGTTTATATTTAAAACTGTGATTAAAACACCACAACTCAAAGCAACTGTGGAAGAAAGGGGTCATTTGCCTTACACTTTCACATCACAGTCCATCAAGGGGGAAACCGGGGCAGCGCTCAAGGCAGGCACCTGGAGGCAGGAACTGAAGCAGAAGCCACGGAGGAGTGCTGCTTACTGGCTTGCTCTTCACAGCTTGTTCAACTTTCTTGCTTATACCCTCAACATTGGGCCAGGCCCTTCCACCTCAATCAATCAAAATAATACCCCATGGATTTGCATACAGACAATCTTATGAAGGCATTTTTTCTCAATGAAGGTTCACTCTTCTGCCAGGTAGTGGTGGTACATGCCTTTAATTCCGCCACCCAGAGGTAGGTGGATCTCTGGGTTCCAGGACAGTCAGGGCTACACAGGGAAATGCCATCTAGAAAAACAAAGAAACAAGGAAACAAACAATTCTCTCTTCTCAGATATGTCTAGCTTTGGTCAAGCTGAAAAACCAACAAGGACAACTGTACTCAAGTCAGTACTTTGGTGAAAGGCCAAGAGCTTTTTTTGGGTTATGACTGCATTTCTTAAAATGTCATTAGTCTTTTTGGCATAAACCACACCTAAAATGTCTTATAGTTTCCAAAATGTCTAGCACTTAAGAACACTTGCAAGGCAAGTGATTCATTGGGACCAAACCCAGGTCACCATAGATACTAGGTAAATGTTACCACTGAGCAACACCCCAATCTAATCTTTTGCTTGATAAGACCGGGAAAATATCTTCATATTCAGCCCTCATTGAGACAGTTTACAAGAGTATGACATCCCCATAGCTTCTTTCAGAAGGCAGCAGATTCAGAAAATGCTGCTTACTTCATTTCTAGTCCATGTCTGAGGAGGCTGTTGCCTTCCCACTTAACTGGAAAAGGGAATGGGAATGCAAGAATGTATCCCCCCTTGCTATTGGTCCTTGTGACCATGTTTATCAGGTGACATCCCAAATGTCAGTTTTCGATAAAAGCTGTCCTGGACATCACCATTTTAAAAGTTGTTCCTTGATCACATTAAAAAAAAACTATATATTTTTAATTTTTGAGATTATAATATAATTACAACATTTCCCCTTCCTTTTTCTAACCACTCCCCTATACTCCTTCTTGCTCTTTTCAAATTAATGCCCCCTCTATCTCTCTCTATATATGTATATACACACACACATACATATACATACATATATATAAATTCCTAATATATATGTTCCTAAAGATATAAATACAACCTGATAAGTCTGTGTACTGTTACTGGTATGTTTATGTTTTCAGGGCTGACCATTTGGAATTGGGCAAACAATCGGTGTGCTATTCCTTGGGGAAGACTATTTCTCCCACTCTTGGCATTCCTTAGTTGCCTGTAGTTCTTTGTCTATATTTGAGGTCTCATGAACTTTCCCCTTTTCATGTCTATGGGTCATTATTGTTCAGGTCATCTTTAGTCAGCCATGTTGGTAAGATTCCATGGGTGTGGCTTCTCTGACACTTCTAGGAGCTATAATCTCATAGTAAACTTTCTGGTCCTATGGCTCTTACAGTCTTTCTGACCTCTCTTCCATAATGGTCCCTGTAGATGTATCAGTGCGGAATGGGCTCCACAACTCTACGTTTTGATTGGTTGTGGCTTTTGGCAATGATCTTCATTTGTTGAAGAGAAGTTTTCTTGATAAGGGTGAAGACTACACTTATCTATGTGAATAAGGACAAATATTTAAAATGTAGTTCAGGATCATGCTGGTTTAGTAAAGTGGTAGTTGTAGGTTCTATTCTAAGATCCATGACTTCATTAACCCCATGTGATCTGATGGGAGAAATGAGAAACACAGGATAGCTCTGGTTAGGGAGGGGGTGGAAGATAGACATAGAAGGAAGAAGGAGGGTAAAATAATAGTAAGAATATCAGAAAAGGTCATAAGGAATAATATTATTAGTTATCTACCTAAAGATACCCATAATAAGCACAAGTTGGTATATATAGTTTAAATGAGAATTTCCCATTTGGGCTGACGATGCTTCCTCCAAGAGCGATAGACTATGTAACAAAAGCCCTAACATCAGGCATGAGAAACCCTCCTTTGATTTGCTGGTCAGGGTTGTCCAAGAGACTCCCAAAACATCATAGTCTGTTGTTGTTGCCCTCGCTTGCCTCCAGAGGTGGAAGGTAAGTCCCTATTGCTGAAGATACCATGCACTTCAGGCACAGGCCCCAGGGGCCCCAGAGCTAGATCTGACCTGAAAGCTTCCTTCCCGAAGACTCACTTTTATGGTATCAGAAGGTGCCATTCAAGCTTCCAAAGGCAGGAAGCAAGTACTAGTCCTACCCAGCTATGTCTATGAACCACAATAAAGACCAGCATGGCAAGATAGCTGTAAGGGTGTGATGGTGGCACACATACCTTGGAAGTAACCAATGGCTCTCTATTTGGACTTTAGGCTGACTCAACAAGAGCCACACCATGAAGGCACTGGAAGCCACTCTCTTGATTTACTCTCATCTTCTCTCCACCTGACATTATACTAATGCATTTTCATGTATATCTATGCTTTCTGGAGGAAAAACATTATTTTCCTCACTGCCTCATCTACTCAGCCTAAAAATTAACAGACACATAGTGGTGCTAAATAAAATTTTGTTAAGTGAATACTGGGTGAGCCATGCTGAGAATAATTAATGCTGTGATAAAATCATGGAAGTTGTTATAGGTCTGAACACTATGTGAATAGGTCTTGAAGCCTGGATATATATATTTACCAGATCAAAAAGAATGGGAACAATAACTATGAGAGGTAGAAAATGCTCTTCTCTAAATATCTCTGGTTGCTACAGATCATGGAATTATTTCAAATGACAGCTAGCAGTGAAGTGGAAGAATGGTCATAGCTGACATGCCTTTGAAAATATTTGCAAAGATGTATTGAAGATTACTGTTGTGAAACTCTGATAATCGCCATCCTAAAGCAACTCTTCAAAGCACTCAGAGGTCAGGCAGAGGTGAGCTGTGGGCGTAGTTAGGAAGGTCAGGCATCTTGCTGGAGCTCACACAGCTGATCCATGGATTTGAACTTGTTTGGTTTTATCTGGTGCAAGAGCTTGAGATGCTGCTGTGTGTGAACCATACATATATTTCTAAAAAAATTCTAGTAGCCATATTAAAAATTAAAATAGAGGGGCCTGCAAGAGGGCTTGTCAGGTGAGTGTTTGCCATGCAAACCTGACCACTTGAATTTGATGTCTGAAACCCATGTAGAAAAGTCAGGAGTAGTATTCAAGCACTCCTAACGTGAGATGGAAGGTTGAGACAAGACAGTGACCCAAACGTTCACAGGCTAGCTAATCTGGGATACATACTGCGACAGAAACACAAAAGACCATGCCTCAACGAAGTGGAAGGAGAGAACCAACTCCTGGAAGTTGTCCTCTGACCTTCATTTACCCACCAACCCATGCATGCATGCACGGGCTTGTGCAGGTGAGAACACACACACACACACACACTAAAAAATTAAAGCAGGAAGAGGGATTGGAAAGATGGCTCAATGGGTAAAAGTGCTTGCAAGGGTACCTGAGTTTAACCCCTACCACTCATGAAAGATCTGGGCATGATCAGATCAGGTGTGCCTGTAACACCAGTGTTGGAGAGGTGGAGACAGGCAGATCCTGAGAGCTCACTGACTAGCCAAAGTAGCAGACTTCAGGTTCAGTGAGAGACCCTGCCTCAAAAAACTAAGGTAGAGCATAGTAGAGGAAGACACTCAACACCCTCCTCTGATGCCCAAACAGATATGTATTCACAAATTCTTGCCACACAATCAATCAGCCAGCCAATAAAAATTTTAAATATTAAACAAGTGCATGTGAAAAAAAAATGCCGGGCGGTGGTGGCGCATGCCTTTAATCCCAGCACTCGGGAGGCAGAGCCAGGCGGATCTCTGTGAGTTCAAGGCCAGCCTGGGCTACAGAGTGAGTTCCAGGAAAGGCGCAAAGCTACACAGAGAAACCCTGTCTCGAAAAACCAAAAAAAAAAAAAAAAAAAAAGAGGTTAACACCACTAATCACTGGAGAAATACAAGTCAAAATCATGGTAAAGCATCATGTTATTCCAGTTAGAACAGCTAGTGGCAATAAAATAAAAACACCTAAGCTAACAAATGCTAGTGAGGACTAAGAAAAAGGGGAACCCTCATATGCTGTGGGTGAGAATACGAAACACTGTAGCTATTATGAAAACAGAAACAGGACTTATCTAGAAAAAGAACTACCATGGAACCCAGCAGCCCGCAGGGAAGGCAGGCACCCAGAGATCTTAACTCTTAAGAGAAGCTGAAAAGACATCTGAACTCCCACACTTATTGCAGCAGTGTTCATGGGAACCAAGATATGGAACCAACCTATGTGTCCATGAACAGATGAACAGATCAAGAAAGTGTATATGTACACGATAGAGTATTGCTTGGCAGTAAAAAATAAATAAATGAGGTTCTGTTAATTGTAACAATATGAGTGGAATGGAAGGATGCTATGTGGAGTAAAATCAAGTAAAAATGATAAAGATCATATATTCTCATTTGTTTGTGGAAACAAGAAAGCTGATCTGAAAGAACTGGAGAGTAGGGGCTGGGAATGCAGCTCAGTGGTAGAGTACTTGCCTAGCATGCACACACTGTGAATTCAATCCTGAAAAACAAACAAAAACTAAACAACACCAGAATACTAGAATCTAGAAAAGGAGTGGGGAGAGGCTAGAGAAAGGACAGTTAACAGGGAGAGAGGTTCATTTGGATAGCAAGAATAATTTTAATTTTATATTACACATAAATAAATATGATTTATGACAATTAATTGACTATTTCAAAATAGTGTAGAGGATCCCACCCCAGATAAATAATAAATGTCTGAGGTGCTAGATAAAGTCAATTTCACTGATACAGCTTGTCATTGATAGTCTTACACATTGTCATTATTCCCTAGGCATTCAGTGTAATTATTATTTACGCAGCACTGAGATTGTATCGGGTATTATAAATAACCTGGAGATGATTTAAAGTCTATGGAAGAGATTAAATACAAATGCTACAACATTTTATAGGAGGAACCAGATCATCTATTTTGTATCAGTTCCCTCAGAAATAAAACATTCCATCCTTCAGGAAGCTTCTGATAACTCAGAAAATAGAAAACTCAAAAAACAAAGATAACTTCAAGAAGTCCCTGAAACTGACCAGATTCACCAAGCTCCTCCCTCCTCTACCTTTTATGAATAGTAGGGAGTACTGAGACACTCACAGATAAGGTGAGCTACCCAGCAAATGCATACTACAACCTCCCGAGCTACTGGCAAGTTGTGCAGTGTGCTCTACGATTCCATCTCTTGTGAGCCATCACTCGTACTGGTATAAACTTTTGTTATGTGCTGTTTTTGAGTTATTTCTGCTCCTGTAAGTAATTTTTCAGCCATACTCCTTCAATAAAATCATCCAGCAAGTTGGACTTTGGTGATACCCTTTGGTCTGTCATTGGTTCCCTACCTGGGGTACACAGATATTTGTTGGTGTTCTCCTTAGGAACAGTGCCACACAACAGCATCTGTGGGTTTTGGCATACTTGGGGATCTGTGGTAGTTTGAATAGAAACATTCTTCATAGACTCTGGTATTTGAACCGGATCTCCAGCTGGTGGCAATGCTTGAGGAGGCTTAGGTGTGGCCTCCCTAGGGACTAAGTCAGAGGGTGGGATTTGAGATTATGTAGCCTCTCCTTATTCTCAGTTCTTTGCCCTTGGCTTGCATTTGAAGATGTGAGCTGTTAGCTTCTGATTCTGCTGCAATGCTTGCTGTCCCTGGCTGTCATGCCTCCTCACCACAACGGACTCTTATCTCCCTGGAACTGTAAGTCAAATGCACTCCTCCTTCTATAAGTTGCTTTTGGTTATTGTATTTACAAGAGCATCAGAAAAGCAACTAATACAGGATCCGAGACCACACCCCCATGTACATGAATGAGTAATTTAGGTGTTTGGTTGGTGTGGGGGAAACAGCTGGGTGTGGCTGAGCATTCAGGAGGTGTTTACGATAGGACTGGCTCAGGTTATCTGAGTGGGGTTGCAGAGGGAACGAGGAAGCAGGCTGAGATTCGAACCCTTCAGTCTACAGTGTCAGAAACCAGAGGAAAGGAATCCAGCTGAGGTGTTGGTGAAGTTTTTCCTGTGTCCCACTCAGACCCAAATAAACACACAGAGGCTTATATTATTTATAAATGATATGGCCTAATGGCTCAGGCTACTCACTAGCTAGATCTTATATCTTAAACTAACCCATTTCTATAAATCTACACTTTGCCACATGGCTTGTGGCTTACAGGTACTTTTACATCTTGCTTCTCCTGGGTGGCAGCTAGCAGCATCTTCTCTGCTCTCCTTTCTCTTCCTGTCTCTCCATTTGGATTTCCTGCCTGCTACTAAGCTGCCTTGCCATAAGCCAAATAGCTTTATTTATCAACATATTTATCAATATGTATGAACAATACATATTCACAGCATACAGAAAGACATCCACAGCACTGAGGAGAGAGGAAACAGGTCATCAAATTAGGAATAAAGCCAGAAGAGAAAGACTGAAAGGTAAAGAACTGGCTAGTTTTTATGTTTTATGTCAATTTGACACAAACTAGAGTCATCAGAAAGGAAGAAGCCTCAACTGAGAAAATGCTTCCATAAGATCAGGCTGTAGCTAAGCCTTCAGGGCATTTTCTTAACTAGTCATTGATGAGAGAAGGCCCATCCCATCCTGGGTGGTGTTATCCCTGGGCTGGTGGTCCTGGGTTTCATAAGAAAGCAGCCTGAGCAAGCCATGAGGGAACAAGCCAGTAAGTAGCACCCCTCCATGGCCTCTGCATCAGCTCCTGCCTCCAAGTTCCTGCCCTGTTTGAGTTCCTGTCCTGACTTCCTTTGATGATGAACAGTGATTGGAAGTGTAAGCCAAATAAATCCTTTTCTCCCCAAGTTGCTTTGGTCATGGTGTTTCATCACAACAATAGAAACCCTAACTAAGACAGAAATCAATGGGAAAGACTCTCCAATTACTGTGTCTGGATAGAGATGACAAAAAGATGGAGAACAGACTCTGACTTGCAAGGAGCCCACTGGTAGCACAGACAGGGCCATTGATAACTGAGTGGAGAGAATAAAGCCACAGTAGATTGGAGATGAGAACATAAAGGACCGATTGAATTGAGCAGAAATGCTAAAGTTGGGGAGCTAAAGAAAAAGTAGTGAGGCTGAAAGTGTCAGAAACGATACCTGATGATTAACTACTGTCACACTTGCTGCAATCTCTAATAGAAAACTACAACGTTGGGGACAGAGCATGGGCTTAGGGGCCAGTCAGTAGGATCTGGTTTAACCTTCAACTAGACAATAAAATTGGCTCTTAAGTACTAATTTATATTCTTCTGGAAAATGCTACACTGAGTATTTTGCTCCCAATGTCCTGTTTTATTTACAGGAGTCATGATAAGTCTATTTTTGTGTGTCATTTCTGGGACATCCTGATTTAGCTGCCTATGTTCCCTGACCTTTGTTCCTAAGGGACAGAATTGTGTTGAGTATAAGAAGCAGGTGACACAGTCTTGTTATTGTCATTGAGCACAATTAGTGCCTGTCTCCAAAGGAGCTCACAGGTTCTAGGGTCCTGGGGCTCAACATTGGATCTTATCCCACTTTTAGTGGCACAGGAAGGTTGGGGGGGACTCCAAACAGATATTTTTAGCTGATTATTACTAGAACTCATGCTAGTTTTGAGTGATCTTAATAGATTACACCTGCAAAGTTATGGATTCAACTCTTCCATCTACTTCAGGACTCAGAAGAGCTGTAAGGCCCTCCCAGGAGCTGGAAGCACACTTCCATAGAAGAGCATATGCTTAGCATATGTGAGACCTGGGGTTCGACCCCCAGTGGTGTAAATAAAACAAAACAAAAGGAACATCTAATATCCAGTCATATAAAATTGAACTTTCCATTTCTCTTTAGTTACAGAGTACTGCAAACTGGAAGTTTTTGTTTACAACATTCTTATAACATTCAAAAAACAAGACTTAAGAGCATATTAAAAGGATGCCTTAGTTAGGGTTTCTATTGCTGTGAAGAGACACCATGACCACAGCAACTTTTTTTTTAAACTTGGATTGATTCTTTATGGATTTCACATCATGTATCTTGATCCCACTTATCTCCCTGTCCCTTTGCTTCTACCTTCTGCCATGCACTCACCCCCCCTCCAAAAAAAAAAAACCAAACAAAATCTAAAAGAAAAACAAAAAAACAAAAACACAAAAGGGAGAAGAATCTCTTTGCGGAAGCTGTAGTGTGGCTCACCGACTCACACAGTTTTCCCTTTAGTCTATTCATCTTTACTTGTAAGTATTCATTGCTATGAGTCGTTAGTCTGGTCTGAGGCCTCTGGCTTTTGCTACACTATCAATAATGGGTTCTCTCTTTGGCTTCTCTTAGATATCCTGTTGTCCTGTGTCATGGAGAGCCTGCTGTTTAGGTACTGTAGGTCTGTCCCCTTCACATGCTCCAACATTTCACAGATGAGGTGAGTGTTGGGCTGGGCTAATTCATGTCCCTGGTTTGGGGCCTGTGTGGTAGCTGGGTTGGTCAGCCCACAAGCTTTCCCTCATCCTCACTGCCCTAGCAAGCTCCCCAGCACTGCCTGGTCTAGTTCACCCAATGCAGCCTGCAGGAAGGGGTAGGGCCACTTCTTCTCTCAGGTCCTCAGATCCAGCTCACCCACACTCACATCACTAGGGCCAACTCTACTGTTTTGCCCAGGAGAGGTGCAGGGCATTCTCTCCCAATTGCTGTAAGGGGCATATTAGGGAGAGTGAGGTCAGCTCTCCTTTTCTTATGCCCTGAGGACTGGCTCACCAGTGCCCCCACCAAGAGGATCAGCTCTCGTGTGCTGTCCATGCAGGGTGCAGGGCCTGCTCTCCCACAATAACTCTTTAAAGAAAAACATTTAATTGGGGTGGCTTACAGTGCAGAGGTTTAGTCCTTTATCATCATTACAGAACAGAGTGGCATGCAGGCAGACATGGTGCTGGAGAAGGAGCTGAGAGTCCTACTTCTTGATCCACAGGCGACAGGAAGTGAACTGATCTAGGCATAGCTTGAGCAGAGGAGGCCTCAAAGCCCTCCCTCACAGTGATGCACTTCCTCCAACAAGGCCATACCTCCTTAAACAAGACCACAACTCCTAATAGTGCCACTCCCTATGAGCTTATGGGGGCTAATTACATTCAAACTACCATAAAGGAATTTTATTTAACTTTTAAAAATGAGGCATGAGGTTCACAATCTTTATGAGATTATCTCTATATTAACTCCGCTTGGAAATTGTTTTTGTACAATGACTAGGACCAAGGACTTCATGGAAATGTTTGGCCTCTGCTGTCAGGTCTTTCTCTTTCTGATTTTTTGATGTCCATTCCCATTTATGAAAGGGGTAGTTCAAGTTGGGTCATGCTGCTGATCAGAAAAAGGATTTTCCAACAGTGAATTTTTTCTTGGCTTTTTTTTTTTTGGTTGTTTCATACTGCTAGAAGTAACCATAACCTTGCAGGCTGCTGTTTGGCATTCCAGCCACGTGCTCTATACATCCCCAATTGTCAGCTGTGCTCTCTCTCTACAGCCTGTAGTAGAACTTTTACTGGCACACTGTAGATTCGACCTTTTACTGATCTCTATCAGTAAAATGAGGTTTGGGATTTGATGGGGTCATGTCTGAATCAAATTCCCTTAATTCTCATTCTAACACAGTGTTCAATCTAGTTGAAAGGTCTCTACTTCCTCTGACAGTTATCCCTTCCACATGGAGTGTGCCAGAGGAGGATTCTCTGGAAGCCTGGGGGTTCACATACCAGTCTAGGCTGCACTGGCAGCTGATGCTGGCCTCCCTCTTTCTGGCATGGATTCTTTTTTTTTTTGGTTTTTCGAGACAGGGTTTCTCTGTGTAGCTTTGCGCCTTTCCTGGAACTCACTTGGTAGCCCAGGCTGGCCTCAAACTCACAGAGATCCGCCTGGCTCTGCCTCCCGAGTGCTGGGATTAAAGGTGTGTGCCACCACCGCCTGGCTCTGGCATGGATTCTTAACTACAATAAGTGCATTGGAAGTTGTAACTCTCCAGCATCTTTAATTGAAAATGACTCCATGAGATATCAAGTGTCCATTACATTACTAGATTCTGTTGATGTTTTTAGCTTCGATTATCATTTCCCTTTGTAATATAAATGTTGATGAGTCACATCAAACTGTTGAATTGATGTCCACTGCTCCAGGGTCTACACTGTCTAAAGAGTGATGTACTGTTCCCTACTTGGTTACTATGTTTCCTGTGATTTTGAGGAACGATTTTGGTGGCTTTGGGTTGATTTGTTGTTCTTTAGGGGTGTAGAGAGAAGGGCTAAAAATGTCTCTCCTCAGCATCTTTACAGTAAGACCATGGCACTGCGTGTTTGTCAGCTTGTCACAAACATAGACAAATCTGGGAAGTGGAAATCTCAGTAGAGGAATTCCCTCCACAGATGGGGCATTTTCTTAATTGCTAATTGATGTAGGAGGATCCAGCTCACTGTGGGTGATGTATCCTTAGGCAGATGGGCCTGGACCGTGTAAGAGAGGCAGCCAAGCAAGTCAGGAGGAGCAAAGCAGTGAGCAGCCTTCTTCCATGGTTTCTGCTTCAATTCTCTGTCTTGGCGTCCCTCGATGATGGACTGCAAAGCGTAAGAACCCTTCTTCCCTTTTGTTTTGGTCAGCATTTTATCACAGCAACCGAAAGCAAACTGAGACCAAGATGAAGATAATTTCTACAATCCTTGGATTAAATTACATCATTTCCCCTTCCTAAGCCATAACGCATAGATGATGTTGAAATCATCTGTTATAGGAGCAGAGTTGCATAATCCAAACAGTCTCCCTTATTAGTTCTATAATAAATGCCACCGAGAGAACTGTGGGTGTGTCTGAAGTAAGTGGGAATTTGGGCAGAACAGATACAGGACTGACCTTACACACATGAAGTACAGTTAAAGGATTGCTTCCGGCCGTTTCTTGCTATGTCTTCTGAGGCATAGAATTACAGACCTTAAAAATGAACAGGCTTGCTGTGTGATGGGAAATGGTGGACAAATGGTGAAATGGGGCTAATAATGCGCAGTTGATGTGAGTTGTCTGCAAATAGTTTGGCAGATGAATAGACTGGAGGCTAAAAGCCTTGCCTATCTCTGGGGAGCCTCATCGAGTCTCTTTGGGTCACTCATTTGATAAAATTGGGGAAGCAGTGGGATAATCACTGATCTCATTTTTTTTTCCAAGACAGGGTTTCTCTGCATAGCCCTGACTGTCCTGGAACTCGCTCTGTAGACCAGGCTGGCCTTGAACTCAGAGATCTCCCTACCGCTGCCTCCTGAGTGCTGGGATTAGAGGTGTGCGCCACCACTGCCAGCAATTTTTTTTTTAAAGAAATGTTTACACATAAGTGAATAGCTAGCATCGCATTCCCATGGAATCGTATTCCTGTTTCTGCTCTAAGAAAACAGGGATAAAGTCTAAACTACAGACACATTTCCTTGAAATGCCATGCAAAGGAAGCATGCTTGTTAATTTCAGATATGAGACTGGATGGGTTTCACTTACAATTCCCTTTGTAGTGGCTGCTGGCAGTCCAGGCCGCCTCAGTCACGGCACACAGCTTCTCAGCCTACATTTTGTGCGCAATTTTCACCTTCCCCTCCTTTTTATCTTTTAAATATTGTACTTCAACAAACTCACTTTCTCCTTGTTTTATTGTTTACATTTAAAACAATTTAAATTTCTCTGGAAGTACGTAAGGTAAATAAATAGCACAGAATTAATTGCATTAAAAATCTTATGCATGTGTATGTGTGTGTGTACACATACAAGCGTTCATGTGTTTCTGTGTGTGTAAGCTTTCTTACATTTCTGTATGTGTGTGTGAGGGGCAGTAGAGTACCTGCTCAGAAGACAACTTCAGGTGTCGGCCATTACTTTTCAATTTGTTGGATACTGGGTCTCTTGTTTGTAGCTGCATATGCCAGGCTAGGTGAATCCTTCCTCCAGGGATTCTCTCACCCCATCTCCCGTCTTCCCACGGGATGCTGAGTTTACAGGTGAACCCTCGCGCACGTGGCTGTCCTTGAGTTCTGGGATCAGAACGCAGGCCTCACACTTGTTCAGCAAGAGCTTTGCTCACTAGGTAGGCTTTGCAGCTCCCCTTTTGTTTAGTTTTGCTTTGTTTTTTGTTTGTGTGTGTGCATGTGCACACGGCAGCCAGAGGTTGGCATCTTTCTTGATTGAGTCCACTTTTACCAAGCTGTGGTAGCTAGCTTACTCTGAGAATCTTGCCTTCATCTCCCAAGCACTGGGATCATAGGATGGCCGCCATGCTCTCCCGGCCTTTACATGGGTGCTGGAGACCCAAACTCTGGTCTTTATGCTTTCGTGGCAAGCACTACATGCGTCCCCCAAGTCTTCATTTTTTATTGATTTTATTTTTGAGATAAGGTCTCTCTATGAAGATTTGTCTGGGTTTGAACTCACAGTTCTCCTGCCTCCTGAATCATGAGATCATAGGACAGCACTACAAGTATACTCTTGGCTCAGAAATAATTGCACGTTAGTGGGTATTTAGAACCAATGTCTGTGGGCTGCAATATCTGTGACAGGAGGTGATTAAAGGGGTCTGGCCTTGAGAGTGATAGGTGGAGTGATAGGCATAAGGCGACAGAAGACAGGATGTGAACCCTACCTCCCTCCACCCCCCAGCCCCAGAATCCCTCAGAAATAATTTGGGGAGGTGCTTGTAGTGATTGTTGGCCCAATCACAGATTGGTGGAGGAGTCTACGATACACAGTTGTCCTTCCTCATTGTGAATTATTTCTTTTATTTGACATTTTAATTAAATGTGACCAAATATAGTGCAAGTGTATTAAATGAAAAATTCTAGAAGTAAACCTCATAAAATTTAAATTTAATATTGGTTTGATTAGCATGATGGATTCCTGTGTCCTTCCACACTGCCTCAGGATGTGAACTGTCCTGTTGTCTGGAGTGTTCAAGGTCTACATGCTAACCGCTTGCTGGCCACATATTAAGGACATACAGCATACATAGGAATACTCCTCAAGTTCTCAGGCATCCCCCTGAGGAGTCTCACAGCCACTGGGAATGTGGGGCAATGACTGATACATAGCTATTGTCTGGAAAACTCCATCTTGAAGTCCAGCCTGGGCAACCTAAGGAGACTTGCATAAACATACTAATGGAGGAAACGATTCTTCTTGGGGAATATTGAGGGAAACTCTTTTTGCTGAACTGCCAGAAAACTGACACCATGATATAAACTTGTTCCTGCAACAAACATTTTTGCATTTTTAGGAGTCTTTTGTTAAAGACCAGGTCAGTCTAAGGGTGAACCAGTGAGATTAGGCTATCCTCAACAGCAAATGAAAGCAGCCTAGTACGTGTGTGTGTGTGTGTGTGTGTGTGTGTGTGTGTGTGTGTGTGTGTGAGAGAGAGAGAGAGAGAGAGAGAGAGAGAGAGAGAGAGAGAGAGAGAATGAAGCTCATCTTTGGTTTGGGTGGAAAGCCCAGCTAGGCAGGGGAGGTAGGAAGAGAAATACTGTGAGCATAAAAGGCAGGGCCTTGGGGCAAAGAGATGGCTCAGCAGTGAAGAATGCTTGCTGCTCTTCCAGAGGACCCAATGTTAATGTTATGAAATGGCATGGAGGCATGGGTGGTTCGGTGGTAGAATTCTTGCCTTAAAATATTATTGTTATTATTATTATTATTATTATTATTATTATTATTATTATTAGAGAGAGAGAGAGAAAGAGAGAGAGAGAGAGAGAGAGAGAGAGAGAGGTTTGCTACCTCTGGCAAGAGGGGGAGAGAGAGAGCAAAGGGGGAGGAGTTTTTCTTAAAGGGGACTTTACATACAGTGATCTAGGACACTGGGTGGGTCCTCAAGGGGAGGGTCAGAATACTAACATTCCTCCTTTTTGATTATTATAAAAAGGTGAGTAATGGATAGCAAGTTGTGGGGGGGATGAGGGCACCAGATTATTGAGACTGCTTCCTGCTAACAAAGGGCAAAGTGTGGAGGGGGAAGTTGGGAGTCACACATGGTGGGAGGTCTGAGTGAAGAAGCAATCAGTTAGCTGTCATCATGGAGATCTCTAGCGTGGAGATCTCAGTTGTCTGTTCCTTGAGGGAGCCGAGAAGGCAGGTTGCAGGACTGATGTTCCAGGAGCTTGGGGGAATGGCATGCCAAGTCAGTACAGGAGCCATCATATCTGCTGTTTTGCTGGAGGGGGAAATGCCTCCATTTATCCTATAAAAAGTGTCAACAAATTAGGAGATAACAGAGTTTTTAATGAGTGAGCATGTGGGTGAAGTTAACCTGTCAGTATTTGCCTGGTTGGCATCCTTGGTTGGTGGTTGGCATCCTTGGAGCTGGTGCAGGGGCTGGCATATGTGGAGGACCCCCTGTGAATTGGCCTTGGAAGAAGGAGTGAAACTGCAAAATATGCTTGAAAATGGGTGGGGTCAAAATGGGCTCTGGAGACTGTTAGTTTTCATCAGCCAGATTCCTTGACACAGTAGCAGAACTTTTCCCAGGAACCTGCAGGTTTCTGGAACAGATTTACATCTTGGTGTCATAGCAAAAGGCCATGGCTTTGGGTTAAAAGGCATGAACATTTCCTGGCTTCAGGCCAATGAAACATATCTTTAAATCTATAACCAGAGGAAATTTACTGAATGGAAGTGGTTGAGTGAGTGAAGGAGGAGGGAAGCTTCCCTGAACATCGTCAGATCTGAGAAGGATATGTAAGTGAACAGAAGTGAGACAGCTTTTCTATCTTCATATAAACAAACCTTAAAGCTGTTTCTTTTATCTAATTCTCCAGGAGGTACTGAGAGCAGCCAATAATAAAAAGTTGCTGTGGGATGTCTTTCTGTATGCTGTGAATATGCATTGCTTTGATTGGTTGATAAATAAAGAGAGCTGCATTGGCCTATGGCAAGGCAGCTTAGAGGCAGGCAGGAAATCCTGGCAGATATACGGGAAGAAGAAAGGCAGTGTGAAAGAGATGCTGCCAGCTGCCACCTGGAAAAGCAAGATGTAAAGTGATGGCAAGCCACAAGCCACGTGGCAAAGTATAGATTTATAGAAATGGGTTAATTTAAGATATAAGAGCTAGCTAGCAAGAAGCTTGAACCATTAGGCCAAATAGTTTGAAAATAATATAAGCCTCTATGTGTTTATTTGGGATCAAGCGGCTGTGGGACATGGGTGGGAGAGATTAGTCCCAACCATAGGGCCCGGGGGGAGACACAGGAAAACTTCCAGCGACAAAAAGTTACATTGAAGTCTTTTCTGTGAGTTTATCTAATCTGATAACAAGGTAAATTGTGTCTAGACCCAGTAGTAGCCCTAGAAGATGGAGACTTGTGAATTTTATATAGAGAACTGAGAAGGCAGCTGAAGCAAAGCCTGGTCATCAAATGGAATCAGAGATCTGAGAAGGATAGATTATGTCTGAGTGAAGACCAAGCAGCTTTTTGAATCTATTAAAAATGACAGGGACCAGTCTATATCCAATTAGTCATACCCAATTCTCCACATCATTGGAGGCAGAAGTAGCAGAACAGCATCAATCTTCGGCTGCCAGGCCCATAAGGTGGGAGTTTTTCCCATGGAAGAGGGACATAGGGAAGACTGATCTTACTTTGTCTAAGCAAAAGGGGTGCAATCAATTCTCGGATGTCCTGCTGTTTGCCACAGTCTGGGCCGGGTCCTGGAGGCAGAAGTTGCATTGGAGTATCTTACCCAGAGGTCAGTGTTGCCATAATCCAGGTGTAGGCATTATGTTGCCTCATAATCTTCTTTGGAGACCTTGGGTCACTGCTAGGATCTGGGAGTCTCTGATATAATAAGCTTTTTGATCAACATTTTAAATGCCATATTCTGCAGATCTTTGAGCATTTGAGGACTATCTGTCCATTAGGCATGAATGACTTACTATCAATTAGTATTCCCTAAGTCTCCAATATGCTAGCAGCTTTCATAAGGCTAAGACTTACTGTCTCCAGAGAAGGCAAAGAAGAGTGACAGGGGAAACATCCCAGGGCCAAATGGGAACAGGAGAGAAGGGGCTGAATCAGGGTGTGGCCCAACTCTGAGAAAAGGACCCTCTTTTGGAACCAGAAACTCCATCATAGAATAGATATCTTGTTTATCAGATACCCCATTTATCAAACATAACATATGACATCATTTATTTAAATTTTCTAGAAGAAATAGGTATGTCTCTAAGTTAGCTTTTGTTAATCTGGATATATCTTTATAAATTTAAATTTATATTATCATATAGAGTACATTATAAACCAATATTGAATGAAATACAGCTTTACATCTCTATCATCATACAAAAAGTCCATACTAATCCAAATATTTGAGGCTTGTTGCTTCCATACTCTAGAAGGAGATAAAATAAATAGAGAGGTAACCAGGGCTAAACATATTTTTAACTTTAGTAAACCTTAGTAAAAGATGGCTGCCAGCCATGTGGCTATCTGCACCATGATGAAGTCCCCAGTCAAGATGGAGGAGAGTCTTGTGGCTGCTGCCCAAAACATACATATTTTTTTCTTTTTTAAATAGGTAAATCTAAGTCATAAGGAAGGGAGAAGGAAGAAAGTGGAGAATTTTTTCTTGGTTCCCCAACTGTCTGGTCCAAGAAATACTGAGGCCAGTCTCACATCCAGGGTGATGGTCAGAGGCAGGAAGCTCTGATTGAGACCCGAGTGGCGGTATTGAGCAAAGGCAAAGCCACTGGTGAATGGGAAAGCAGACTTGTTACAGGTGGGAGGGAGCAGATCTGCTGCAGGTGGAGGCAAGTAAGTAGGTACCTTTGGTGGCCCTGCCAAGGTATGTCACCAAGCAAACATGCCACGTGCAGCAGAGTTGGTGGAAGAGGTTTGAGAGAGGAGGAAAGCAAGAGTGAAAGATCACTTCAGAGTGAGGTTTTGGGAGGGGCAGGCCCTGATCATTCACCTTAGCCATAAATGTAAAAATACAGCACTGTTCCCATGGATGAGAGGGGGAAAGGAGTCACTACAGCCTGTAGCTGTGGGTGTCCCCAGGGATAGAGGGAGGACAGAAGGAGGACTAAGCCATCAAAGAGGGCCATTGCCACACTCAATGGGGGTCAGGCTTAGCCTGGCTAAGCCAGAGGAGTCTCAGCACCTAGAACTAGGATTTTCGAGGAGGTGAGAACCGAGCTCCGAGAGGGATCTCATCCATAGGAAAAGGTCAGGAATTGTGTCGCAAATGCCAGAAAAGCCTAAAGGAGCTGTGGGCAGCTCTGGAGGGGGTGTAACAACCCATTTGAAACTTACATGATTGCCGCTGGTGAATGGGGTGATGAGCAATCGGATGAGCTGGAGCCTGTTGTGGGTAGACTGGGCCTAGGATCCTGGCATGCGAGGGGCTGCCAGGAGGGCCTATCAGAGTTATGCAGCACCTATGTTAATGTTGTGAAACGGTATGAGAGGCTTTGGCAGGTTTGGACCAAGTCATTTATTATTAAAGGTGCTACCTCTGGTGAGAGGTGGGAGTGAGAGAGTGAAGGGGGAGGAGCTTTTTCTTAAAGGGGACTTTACATAAGATGACGTCAGGATGATAGGCGGGTCAGAATACTAACACCCAAGTTTGGTTTCCAATGCCCATGTTGGGCAACTCACAGCTGCAGTCTCTGGCCATGGTGGGCACTCATGCACATGTGGTGTACATATGAACACACAACACACACACACTCGCACTCACACACACACTCTCACACACATACACACAAATAAAACTTTCAAAAGTATTAAGAAGACAGAATTTTTATTGTATTAAACAATATTATAGTCGGAGTGGACCATGCCTCTATTCCCGTTTGGGAGTCTAACACAATAGTGGGTTCCAGTTAGCTGCACAATGAGACAAGGTCTTGAAGGAGTCAGGCGTGTTTGCATATGCCTGGCCAAGCCAGGTCTGGGTCAGGATAGCCATTTCCGGGTCAAGGCGTCTTGCATGACCAGGGTCGGTGATGTCACGTAGCCACGCAAGCGCGCCACGTGCCTACGTCATCTAGTCAACTACGTCTACCTGGACACACCCTGCCTTATAAAAAGCCGCCATAACGCTGATCTAATCCCTTCTCCACACACGTGTCTCCCCGTACGGGCACTCACTATCCCTTTTATCTCAATAAACTCTTGTTAGCGGATTCTGTCATGTTTCGTGACATTTCCTTGCAGGGTAACAGCGCAAATAACTAACAGGTCTCACAACACGAAGCCAACAATTTCAGGTCAGAGGAAGCTGCAGCTGTGTGGCAAAAGGCAGCCTCCCTTTCAGTTGTCATCACTTCTGATGATACCTCTGCCTTGCCTACTGACTGTTTTCCTCTTTCTTTATATGCAAATCCTCTTTGCTTCTTGGACTTCTCTCTGCTGTATCTCCATCCTGTTCTCAACCTCACGGCAATTACTCCATTTGGATCTGAAAGCCACACCAAACCACAGCTGCAGCCCCACAGGGATTCTTTCCTTTCTCTGCCAGGGGCCACCTACAGGGGTCAGTTGCAGCTCTTCTGAGAGGTTCTGCTCACAAGCAGGAAGGAGCCTTTGCTGGCTGCAGGGGCGACTTTCCCCAAATGTGTCCCTAATAATCAGCCACTGTGCTGGGAACCCAAGCCTCAGACTCCAATACCTGTGAAACAGGACGACAGCTGCCTCGGCGGTGCCTCCAGGATTCCCTTGATGGCTTTTTTTCTTTTTCTTTTTCAAGACAGGGTTTCTCTGTGTAACAGCCCTAGCTGTCCTGGAAACAGCTCCATAGACCAGACTGGCTTCAAATTCACAGAGATCCGCCTGCCTCTGCCTCCTGAGTGCTGGGATTAAAGGGGTGCACCTCCACCACCCGGCTTTTATTTTTTTAATTCTCCTTGGATTCCGAATGTGTGAAGCCCCACCCCCACCCCCACCCAACCTACTCCTGGAGCTCCACACTTACCTAAGCTTCTGAAGGAGTCTACCCAGGCTCCCATAGCTCGTAGAGATACACAGTCACACCACTCTTTGCCTTTTCAGCTTGGTTCCTGAGACTCAGATCCTACTCCGTGGAGCCTGTCCCCCAACACAAAACACAGATCCTTTCTCAAATACTATCTCAGGGCCACAGTAAGTCCTCCTTGATAGGAAGCCAACACTTCACTTTGAAGCCTTAGCTATTGTATAGAAACCCATCTCTGCGGACCTGAAGGACAAGATGGTATGCAGCTCCATCTTCCACAGGCCATGGAGTTGTGAAGTATACCTGTGGTCCTGCACAACTTCCTTGATAATGTTGTGTGGTGGTTTGAATAACACATTGCCCCCTAGTCTTGGGCATTTGAATATTTGCAATTTTGTGGCACTATTTGGGTATATTTAAGAGGCATGGCCTTGTGGTGGGCTTTGGGAGTTTCAAAACTCCTCCCATTCCTAGTGTGCTCTCTCTTGCTTCCTGCTGCTGGCTTAAGATATGAACCCTCAGCATCTGCTTGCTTGTATACTTTCCTGCTGTGATGGACTTTATCCCTGCAGAACTGTAAACCCAAATAACCTTTTTTTTCCCCTTTAAGATGCCTTAGTTATGGTGCTTTGTCTTAGCAACAGTAAATCAACAAGCACATATAGTCAGTCTTGATTCTGGTTTTCATTTTAAAAAAACTGGTTGGTCAAATTAATTTCCAATGTGATATTTGAGCTGCAAGTGGTTAAAACTGTGCACTTATGTCATGTAGATGTTCTGTATGGAATGTCGTAAGTCCAGCTTTTCAGAAACGGAGCCCATTTATTTGTAATCCCTTGTAAGTGAGGCCAGATGTTGTATGAGGGACTTTGGCCTATCATTTTCATTTTAGTTGTAGAGGACAGTCAGCAGAGGTTAAATGCATCTGCTAGAAATTCCTACCATCCAACACCATAAAAGTTCTTGCTGAATTATCATCCCATTTACTTCCTAATGGTCTCATGTGGTTTTCCTTTGCAGAGAAAGTAATTAACTTGACATTAGCATTTAGTACTTGGCATAGTCTGCTTGGGTGTCTATAATAAAATACCATAAATTAGGTGGCTTATAAATGTAGAAATTTATTTTTCACAATTGAGGAAAGTGGAGAATTCAAAGTGTTGGTTTGGTGCTGGGCCTAGGTTCTAGTGCATGCACAATGCCTTGTAAGTGTGTCTTTCATGGTGGGAGGGCTTTGGGAAGGAACTGCATTTGTCTTACTTTTTAAGAGCTCTAGTCCACATGGATAAAGCCTCATGACTTAATTCTGTTCCCAGAGTCTCCACCCCCAACACCCTCACCTTGGAAGCTAGGTATTCAACATATGAATGTGAGGAATAGACATGGGGATTCAGACCTCAGTGATGGAGACAATGGTCCTGAAAGAAATAACTTAGAAGGAGTGAAGGTTTATTTAACCAGCTGGCTGCCTTGTCTTTCACCACAATGACATAGAACCTGATGGTGGAAGGATGTGGTGGAGCACACAGTCTTAGCAGCCAGGAAACAAAGAGACATGGAGAGGAAGGGATATGGCTTTCACAAGTTATCAATAAATCCAGTTATCGATTTCCTCTAACTGGGCCAGACTTTAATGTTTCTAGTTAGCTTTCTATAATTTGTTTAAATTATGAACCCATCAGTCATTAGTGAGTGACTCTAACCAGGAAGTCAGAGCCCTTATGATTGGACTGATTACTATGAACCAAATCTCAATACTGTTGTCTTGGGGACCTGTTAGTTATTTTGCGCTCTTACCCTGCAAGGAAATGTCATGAAACACAACAGAATCCGCTAATAAGAGTTTTATTGAGATAAAAGGGACAGAGAGTGCCCAGGCCTGTGGGAAACACGTGTGCAGGGAAGAAGAAGCCAGGAACATGGCGCCAGCTTTTAAAGGCTAGGCGTGCACAGGTCGACGTAACTACTCCACGTATGTGCGTAGATCACATGGTTACGTTGCGCGCTTACGTAAGCATGCAAAGTCATGGATCCTGGTCATGCGAGACGCCTTGACCTGGAAATGACTATCTTGACCTGGAACTGGCTAGGCGGAAGTGTCCAGGTCTGCCGGGCATGCACAAACATGCCCAACCGTGGGGGCGTGTTGTGAACCCATCATCCCTGACCATTCCTTTTTAAAAAAAGAAAAAAAGTTGTGGTTGAGTGGATATGGGGCGACTTTTCTCTCAAAGACTGCTTCCAGATGAATAGTGGGTGTCGGTTGGCTCTTGGGGGAATGGGAGGGTATCTTGTGAAGTCCTGGGATGATGGTGGGGAGGTCCTGGAATGACGTTCTGCCGTCCCCTTGTTCTGCAGCTGTCCATCCGTGCTGTGGCTGGGAACCTTCTGTTTGACAAGATACTGTTGACATAAAAAAGCTTAGAGAAAAAGAATTATTATTATTTTATTTTTGGAGTTGGCATTTATCTGAGGTAGATCTGGCCTGTCCAGATGGAGACATGTGACATTTATCTGAGGTAGATATGGCCTTAGTACTCTGCTTAATTTTTTTCTGAGACAAGCCTTATTAGAGGTAGTTTATTCAAGGCACCTGTTTCCCTTATTAGGTTAGCATTTAGGAAACGCAGGTGATCAGTTGCTGATCGTCTGCATGGGTCCTAGCCTGTTGCCATACCCGCCTGCGCTCCTCAGGAAGTAAATTATTAGAAAGTATCATGTATATATCATGAAAGGTGAGACTATAAGATTGAGTTATATATTGAAACTGTTTAATAAAGGAAGCAGAATTAGAAGTATAAGAACCCAGCTTATTTTCTATCTGAGAGAGTTTTGTGAGAGAGAATGGAACATGAACTTTAATCGGAGGTTTGTTAGCAAGATCTAGAGTCAGAGATTCCAGAGTCGGAGAATCCTCTGGTTTAGCCATAGCTAGGAGCATATGAGCAGGAGAGAAGGAATCTAGAAGAGACGGTTTAGCACTGAGAAAGAAGAAAGCAACTCTTTCCATTTGCCTGTTCGCTTGTAGAAATTAGATAACTCCCAGAAAATATCGGGATCTATGGAGCTGCTCAGCGGCCATTTTTTGTTGTTTTGTAAAGCATATTTGGGCCATTTCTTAGTACAGAGATGGATCAGCTTAGGAATCTTTAAGTAAGGCATTAAGCTGAGAGGTTTTAAAGCTTCAAGAAGACAGCCTAATGGAGAGGAAGGACTAATAGGGTTGGAAGCCTTGTTTCCCATGTCTGCAGCGGAGAGGCAGAAAAATAAAAAAATAAAAAACAAATGTGATCCGGAGCCAAGGCCCCAGGCATCCTCAAGGCCAAGGACGGATAACGGGCACAGGCCGCTCCTTGGCTCGTCAGTCACAGAAGCGGGGTGGGGGTGGGGGCGCCATGTGAGGCAAGGATTCCCCGGGAATCCACACAGCATCTGCCGCTTCGTCAAGCTGGATGAGCGTGTCCCCCAGGACGCACCCAACGGTGGTGGTCCCACTGTGAGAAATATCTCAGCCTGCAGACGTGAGAGATGGCTAGAATTTTAGGTCTGCAATGGGGCCAACCGTAGCCAATAAAGACCATGGCTGGGGGTTCCCCTGGTCTCAAGAATACTCGTGAGGTGCTAGACGCTCAATGGTCATTCTCAGAGATTCAGGAAACCGTTTACTTTGGCCGAAAAGTGGGGGACTCACCAATTGGAGAAGCGGTATTGGATGGAGTTTAGTGCGCCCAGGCGAAATGGAAAGCGGTCTGTTGCATATGGAGCAGAGTTCCCAGTTTGTGTGCAGCAGTCCCCGGTTTACGGGTTTCCAGGTGCAGGGCCCGCTCGGTTTATGGCACCAAAATGTTAGTTATTTTGTGCTCTTACCCTGCAAGGAAATGTCATGAAACACAACAGAATCCGCTAATAAGAGTTTTATTGAGATAAAAGGGACAGAGAGTGCCCAGGCCTGTGGGAAACACGTGTGCAGAGAAGAAGAAGCCAGGAACATGGCGCCAGCTTTTAAAGGCTGGGCATGCACAGGTTGACATAACTACTCCACGTATGTGCGTAGATCACATGGTTACGTTGCGCGCTTACGTAAGCATGCAAAGTCATGGATCCTGGTCATGCGAGACGCCTTGACCCGGAAATGGCTATCTTGACCTGGAACTGGCTAGGCGGAAGTGTCCAGGTCTGCTGGGCATGCACAAACATGCCCAACCGTGGGGGTGTGTTGTGAACCCATCAGGACCAAGCCTTCAATACATGAACCTTTGGGGGGTTCATAGCAGCAATTTAATGGCTTATTTTGTGGTTTGGTGTCATAAGTCTCTGGTGAGTTTGGCCCATGCCATCAATCATCCCCATAACAAGGAGTCCAGAGCAGTCAGAGGTTATGGTGTTCCTCTTTAGTATTTGAAGATGGTTGTCAATGTTTCTGGAAGCGGCAGGAAGCCAGGCTTCCCCTGTAAGAGGCCACTAGGTAATTTATACAATTAACAAGAGAGCTAAATGCCTACAGGACACTGGGGAAAATCCTGGAATCTCATTACAAGCATGTTCTGATGAAGCTTTTCAAGTATCAGCCTGCCTGAAGGACACTCCTCTGCCCTCTGGGCTTTGACAGTGAAATAGGTATGATGCATCATTATTATGTAGGTAATGAAAATCTTAGAATGTTATTGGAAGACAAAGTCCATCAATGGAAAGTTGATTGGTAACATACTGTCTTTAAAAATCATTTCTTAACTATACAGTTAGCAAAGCTTTTACAGTCACAGCTTGCTAGGAATCTTCTTTAGGCATCTGTTGCAAGGTTATTATTAATAAGAGTACATTTAACATTTAATAAAGTACAAACTCATTACAGTTATAGCAATTATTATGTGGGATTTAGAAGTAGTCATATTTGAACTGGTAAGATGGCTTAGCAGGTAAAGGCTCCTGCTGCCCAGCCTGGTGAACATGATGGTGAGAACTAAATCACTTAAGTTGTTGTGGTAGTTTGAGTAAGAATGGCCTCATATATTTGAATATGTAGTCATCAGGGAGTGGCACAATTTGAAAGGACTAAAAGGACTAGGAGTTGTGACTTTTTGAAGGAAGTGTGTCACTGGGGGTGGGCTTTGAGGTTTGAAAAGAGCCAATGCCAAGCCTAGAGTCAGTCTCTCTCTCTCTCTCTCTCTCTCTCTCTCTCTCTCTCTGCCTATGGATCACAATGTAGCTCTCAGCTACTGCTCCGCCATGCTCCCCGCTGTGATTACAATAGACTAACCCCTGAAACTGTAAGTGAGTCCTCAATTAAATGCTTTCTTTTTTAAGAGCTGCCTTGGTCATGGTGTCTCTGCACAGCAATAAGTGACTAAGGCAGTTGTCCTCTGACCTTGCACTTACATACTGTGGCATGTGTAGACACACATATATACACAGACACACAGCCATACACAGATACACAGACACAGACACAGACAGACAGACAGACACATACACACACACTGTATTTTTTTTTTCTTGTCAACTTGACACAAGTTAGGGTCATCTGAGCATCTGGGAAGAGAGAACTGGAGTTGAGCAAATGCCTCCATCAGATTGGCCAGTAGGCAAGACTGTGGTACATTTTCTTGATTATGATTAATGTGGAAGGGTCCAGCCATCCCTGATCAGGTGGTACTAGGTTGTATAGGAAAGCAGACTTGAGCTAGGCAGTGGTGGTGAATGCCTTTAATCCCAATTCTTAGGAGGTAGAGACAGGCAGATCTCTGGGTTTGAGGCCATCCTTGTCTACATAGTGAGTTCCAGAACAGCCAGGACTACACAGAGAAACCCTGTTTTGTACTCGCCATCCCCCCAAAAAAAAGAAAGGAAGAAAGCAGGCTGAGTAAGCCATGAAGAATAGAACCATGAAGAAAATTCACTATGGTTGTCTGATGTCCTCAGTGTGACTACAGTCTTTTTTGAACTTGTATATATTTCTGAAATGACAAAGATGGTTGGATAAAAGTAACAGGTGATATATGGGCTTTCCCAGGCCTAGTCTAGGGATGGAAAGAATGAGGAGTGATGATATGGCGTGTGGTATCAGGTGAGAAAAAGACCTTTCATAGAAGGTCCAGCACATGGTCATGGGTTCTATACTACACTCAAGGTATCAACTAGGAGACATGGTTTTAAGTTAAAATGTCTGTTCAAGGACAAAAATCACAACAATTTGGCTTAAAGAGCATAAATGGTTTTATATTGTGATTCTAGAATTGGAAAATGCATCACTTCACAAGATACAATATGTTCCAGGGTATTGCCAGGCAGGAAATCCAGGAGAGAGACAGGAAGAGGAAGGGCAGAGTGAGAAGTTGCCAGCCAGACACAGAGGAAGCAAGATGTCAAGGCAGAACTGAGAAAAGGTACCAAGCCATGTGGCTAAACATAGATAAGAATTATGGGTTAATTTATGTGTAAGAGCTAGTCAGTAATAAGCCTGAGCTAATGACTGAGCAGTTATAATTAATATAAGATTCTGATTATTTTATAAGTGGGCTACGGGACTGTGGGGGCTTGGCGGGACTGGAGAAACCTTCAGACTACATTTGGTGCTCACTGTTGGGCATTGATCCATATAGATATAAAAATGCTTAAAGATTCTGAACACACAGAAACAGGGCCACACTAGGCTTCCTAGTCTCACAGTCTCATGCCAATCACAGCTGCCTGTGAGATGGAGCTGGCCACCAGACACCATAAGCTAAGCAGCATGACAGATTCCTGCTGCAGTACAAAGTTGAGTCTCCAAGCTGCACATCACATTGCTTGGTGGATTTAGCTTTTACTCATATAGACAAAAAGGGTTTATGGGCTAGCTGCATGTTCCCTGATGGCAGTATGGACCCCAGAATTAGCAGGGTAGGTGTGACTCTCTTGGGTACACCTGCCATGTTTAAAAGCTGAGGTGGGCAGAGCTAAACTAGCTGCACAGTTTAGCAGTTTAAAATATCTCCTGGTCAGAGAAGGATTATAGATTCACAATGAGACAGATTCATATGGAATAAACCTCTAAATGTTTTACGGTGTGTGTAAAAATGTATGTAGGCTTGGAAGAGAGAGGAAAAGGAGGATAGACAGTTATATAAATAAATAACTTTAAAAAATAAAGTATTTAAAGTAAAAGTAATATAAAAATAGCCATGGAAAGATGGAAATTACACAGAGAGTCTGGATTATATTGTCTTTGGGATTTTTAACTGGGGAGAGACATTTTATTATAAAGGCTGCTAAGTAAACCAATATATGTATTTTAAAGTTATCTTGACTTCAAAACTTGTATCTAAGGATATGTTGCTTTGGAAAGGAGGCTCTGATTTTATTTCCACAGGAAGCAAGAGGCTATGGATTTGTCCCAGATTAAGATGGATCAGATTTGATCAAGCCAGACCTCCTGAACCTTAACAGATGGCATCTATCAACAAAGGTTATAGCTAGTCTTCCCAGGACTTGACCATTATCTCCAATTTTGTCAGGATCCCCATAAGACTACCAGTGTCCAAAATCAGCAGGAAGTAGCCTAGAAAACTATGCCCCCATTCTCAAAAAATGGATTATGGATATTTGTCTTTGTTTAGTGATGGCTTACAAATTGTCATTGGTCATAGTCAATGACTTTCTAAAAGAAAAAAGGGGAATAGGGTATAGTATGATAGGATGAAAGTGTAGATTATTGAATCTACTTTTAAAGAGCAACAACTTGTGTAAAATGTTTTAAATTGCTATAGATTTTAATTTATTACAAATTTAAAGTTAATTTTGTTATACTGTATATATATTTCTACTCTTGTTTAAGGTATTATGTTTATGTAACTCATTTAAATTGTAATGAGTAATTAAGAAATGCAGATTAATAATTAGTCTATGATAGTCAAACTTATAGTCATATTAGTTAAGTTTTCTAGGTATACATAGATATATTTCAATTAGTTATGTAATCTTCAAACACTTCAAAGATCTACAGAATATGGCATTTAAAATGTTTTAAAAAGTTAGACTTTCTGGACAATGAGACATGTCTGTTCCTGGCAACACCAATTTACTTCAAAGAGAAAGATGGGCTTTGAAGATACTCCTTATGGAGTTTATCCTCTTCTTGACAAAAATAGCCATTTGGGCAAGAAACTGCTCTTGCCTGGACTGCTGATAGTATGTTGTATAAACTGGACACACAGGACCAATACGAAAATGACCACTAAATTTTACCAAAACAAGGCATGATGGTCCTTCAGGTTCCTGCTTTGCAGAGGAGACTGCCAGATATTCTACAGAACACATAGAGAATCAACTAAAAAACTCTAGGCCTATAGGCTGAAGATGGATGCCCCAATGTTGCAGGGGAACTTTGGGTGACTGTCCAGGCAGCCAAATGTCTCTGTCATTCTAGATTTTTGGAAGTTGCTTACAATGTACTTTCTGTTTACTTAGGTATTATTAAATCCTTATAGGGTCTTTGATGTAGCTGAAGACTAAATAGTTATAGTTATAAATTGGTTATAATAAAAGATAAATTAGATATGAAACTTTAGACTCACAAATACAGGATAGATGATAGAATATTTTCTTTAATCTTGCCAAATACAAATAGACTAGATATAGTAACTGTAATTCTTGCTTGATAACTGTTCTATTATATGTCATTTTACTATGTTAAAGTTAAAACCTTCCTTTTTGATTAGACAGAAAAGGGGAAATGCTATGGGATGTCGTTCTGTATGCTGTGAATATGTGTTGTTATGATTGGTTAATAAAGAAGCTGCTCTGGCCTATGGTGAGCCAGGTTATCGCCAGGCAGGAAATCCAGGAGAGAGACAGGAGGAGGAAGGGCAGAATGAGTTGCCAGCCAGACACAGAGGAAGCAAGATGACAAGGCAAAACTGAGAAAAGGTACCAAGCCACCATGGCTAAATATAGATAATAATTATGGGTTAATTTAAGTGTAAGAACTAGTCAGTAATAAGCCTGAGCTAATGGCTGAGCAGTTATAATTAATATAAGCTTCTGAGTGATTATTTTATAAGCAGGCCACAGGACTGCAGGGGCTTGGCAAAACCAGAGAAACCTTCAGACTACAACTAATGCTGCTTTGGTTGTGATTCATCAGCCCCTTTTGTCACAGACAGTCATAAATACAGCATTCTTCTGTTTGGTGGTCTGAAATTTTAGCATGACAATGCCATTCATTTTGATTTTTAGTCTGGCCTGTTGGAGCCCTATGCAGTGCCTACTCTGAAACAAAGGTGTTGTGGAATACTATTTTAAGATGTGTTATATTTGTTTATGCTGTGGAATATTTGTTTAAAGATGCAAAGATGTGTTGCATTCTTTTATGTTGCATTTGTTTAACTCTGTGAAGCTGTGTTACTTTGCCTGTCTAAAACACCTGATAGTCTAATAGTGAGGCAGGAGAGAGAGAGGTGGGGCTGGCAGGCAGGGAGAATAAATAGAAGGAGAAAAAGAGAAGAGGACAGAGCAAGAAAAGGAGAAGGAGAGGAGGACATGAGGGGCCAGCCACACAGCCACACAGCCAGCTATGGAGTAAGAAGTAAAGAAAGGTATACAGAATAGAGAAAGTTAAAAGCCCAGAGGTAAAAGGTAGATGGGATACTTTAAGAAGACTGGCTAGAAATAAGCCAAGCTAAGGCTAGGTGGTAGGACCCCAAAGAGTTAAAAAAAAAAACCCTACACAAAGGCACTTTAACTTTAGTTGGGTAAGTTGTACAGAGGCCACAGGTCATGTTTACAGCTGGAACAGATAAGGAGACAGAGTTGTTGTGATTTGGTCTTTGGGTGGCAGGGAGAATTGAATTAGCTTTGACATGTAACAACACTCCAGTGAAGATCTTAGCTTGTTAAATTGCGTGTCCTAGCATTATTAATAGTGACACAGAAAGCTATATAGGCCCCATCAACCTAGAAGCATGTGGAATAATGTACATAGTGAGACCTCATCACACATAATTAGATAAACCACAATCCCAAATCTACCACAGGATTCCATTTTCGCGTGTGTGTTTGTTGGATGATGTGATGGACACTCTGATGAGTGGGAGGTACCAGGATGATTCAGAGCAAGCCCTCACCAGGGGTTCCGTCTTCAGTGCCGCTGCTCCAAACGTTTGCCAGAACCTCTGCTTCTACAATGAAACATTTATTTTTTAGGTCAGTGGCACAGAAAGTTACACTTTCTTTAAGAGAAATCCCAAGTGGAGTGCTCATTTATGGAATTGAGGGCAGACAATTTCTTTTGTCATATTCTTTTCCCCACATCTGTTCCTCTGCCTCTGGCATGCCTTCAAATTCCTGTCTTGAAAACAGAAACAAACCA
>CABHPH010131545.1:0-39462 GCA_902168325.1 Peromyscus nudipes
TTCCCTTGTTCTCCCCCCCCCCCCCCCCCCCCCCCCCCCCCCCCGCCTTCCCCCAGCCCATCCCCCATTCCCATCTCCTTTAGGGCAAAGACTCCCCTGGGGATTGAGTTCAACCTGGTAGATTCAATCCAGGCAGGTCCAGTCCCCTCCTCCCAGGCTGAGCCAAGTGTCCCTGTATAAGCCCCAGGTTCCAAACAGTCAGCTCATGCACTAAGGACAGGTTCCAGTCCCACTGCCTGGATGCCTCCCAAACAGATCAAGCTAATCAACTGTCTCACTTATCAAGAGGGCCTGATCCAGTTGGGGGCTCCTCAGCTATTGGTTCATAGTTCATGTGTTTCCATTAGTTTGGCTATTTGTCCCTGTGCTTTATCCAACCTTGGCCTCAACAATTCTTGCTCATACAAACCCTCCGCTTTCTCGCCAATTGGACTCCTGGAGCTCCACCTGGGGCCTGGCCATGGATCTCTGCATCCAGTTCCCTCAGTCATTGGATGAGATTTCTAGCATGACAATTAGGATGTTTGGCCATCCTATCACCAGAGTAGGTCAGTTCGGGCTTTCTCTCGACCATTGCCAGTAGTCTATTGTGGAGGTATCTTTGTGGATTTCTGTGGGTCTCTCTAGCACTTTGCTTCTTCCTATTCTCATGTGGTCTTCATTTATCATGGTCTCTTATTCCTTGTTCTCCCTTTCTGTTCTTGATCCAGCTGGGATCTCCTGCTCTCCTAAGCTCTCTTTCCCTCGACCCTTGCCCTTCATTACTCCCACTCACGTCCAGGTTGTTCATGTAGATCTCATCCCTTTCTCTGTCATTGGGCAATCCCTGTGTCTTTCTTAGTGTCCTGTTTTCTAGGTAGCCTCCCTGGAGTTGTGAGTAGCAGTCTAGTCATCTTTGTTTTACATCTAGTATCCTCCTATGAGTGAGTACATACCATGTTTGTCTTTCTGAGTCTGGGTTACCTTACTCAGGATGATTTTTTCTAGATCCATCCATTTGCCTGCAAACCTCATGATGTCATTGTTTTTCTCTGCTGAGTAGTATTCCATTGTGTATATGTACCACATTTTATTTATCCATTCTTCAGTTGAAGGGCATCTAGGTTGTTTCCAACAGGACCCATCTTTCTGCTGCATACAAGAAACACACCTCAAATTCAAAGATAGACACTACCTAAGAATAAAAGGCTGGGAAAAGACTTCCCAATCAAATGGTCTTAAGAAGCAAGCGGGTGTAGCCATCCTAATATCCAGCAAAATAGACTTCAAACTAAAATCAATCAAAAGAAATCAAGAAGGGCATTACATACTCATCACAGGAAAGATCCACCAAGATGAAGTTTCAATTCTGAACATTTATGCCCCAAACACAAGGGCACCCACATATGTAAAAGAAACATTACTAAAGCTTAAACCACATATAAAACCCCACACATTAATAGTGGGAGACTTCAACACCCCACTTTCACCACTGGACAGATCTGCCAAATTGAAACTTAGCAGAGAAATAAAGGACTTAACTGATGTTATGACTCAAATGGACTTAATCAATATCTACAGAACATTTCATCCTAACAAAAAAGAATATACCTTCTTCTCAGCACCCCATGGAACCTTCTCTAAAATCGACCCCATACTTGGCCCCAAAGCAAATCTCAACAGATACAAAACAATTGGAATAACCTCCTGCATTCTATCAGACTTCCATGGTTTAAAGTTAGATTTCAACAACAACAAAAACTACAGAAAACCTACAATCTCGTGGAAACTGAATAATGCTCAACTGAATCATCAATGGGTTAAGGAAGAAATAAAGAAATTAAAGACTTCCTAGAGATCAACGAAAATGAAGACACCACATACCCAAACGTGTGGGACACTATGAAAGCAGTGCTAAGAGGGAAATTCATAGCACTAAATGCCCACATACAGAAGTTGGAGAAATCTCACACTAGTGACTTGACTAACAAGCTCTTAAGACCCACTCGTTTCTTTCCCCACCATGAAGATTACAGATGTGAGGAGCTTCACCAGGATGCTGGAGATCTGAGTGCAGGTGCTCATGCTTGCTGCATAATGTACATAATAAGCCATCTCTTCATTTCTCTAGAGATTCTTTTTAAATATTTACTTCATTCAAAATGGCAGTAAACTGTATTAAGGGGAAAAGTAGAAAGCATAACTGTCCTACTAATGATTTGTTTTACAAGACATAAATATTTGAATTTCAAACATGAGTGGACTTTAATTAATCAAAGTAACCAAGTTATTCCTGAATTGCTTACAATAACAAGCCAAAGAGAAGCATCAATTAACTTTAGACATTAGGGAAGGAAATCCTTCCAGGAGAGCCCAAATATGTCACCCTTCCTACTGTAAGCTATAACACATTCACTAGCTTTGCCTGAGATCTGATCTCCTGGTTTGTTGTCTTCTAACTTTTTCTGTCCTTACACTGTCATACACTAAGCCAAGCAATTAGTGCCAAATATTAATGTCACAATTCCAAGTTAAAAATCAATGTTGCTGTGGTGTTGCCAGTGGAAAAAGTAAGGATAACAATGATGAATCACTATGCTTCTTTGATAATCACCTATTATAACGATTTCATTAGAATCATTTCCAGATTCCTTTTTAAAATATGCACCATTATTCTTGTCATTATAGACCTTTATGAGGCAAAATTATTTTTCTACAATATTCCTCTTGCTCCATTTCCTCCCATTACTTTAAATTTTCATGTTCCTTTCAAATTAATAATTTCATCCTGAATTTGCTTGAAAATGGCAGAGCTAGTATATTATTTCCATTAATTGGGAAATTCTATATTTTCAGTGTATAAGTTTATTATATCAATACATGCTTTGATCTTAGTAAAAAATGAGTCTTTGCAATAGAGACTCGTGTAGAATTCAGTGGTGCAGCATAAGCTCTGAACTAGTAAGGGAGTGGATTAAATTCTAAACACGTTATTCATAGATAAATAGATTGTAGACTGATGATGATAGATAGTTGATAGACTGATTGATATCTAGATATAGATTTTATATATATATATAATGTATGTGTTCATTTATATGTGTGTGTGCATGCACACAAATAGTCATCTAAGTTAAGTTACCAATAATCATTGTCACATTTTAGTTTCTAGAAGCTTGAGGAATTAACTGATCTTATCTGTCCTGCTGTATTAAATTTAATAGGATAAATTAGCATATAATAAAATTCATTGTACAAAAAAAGAAACAAGAGTAAATTTCATCTGACTGCAGAAATTGTCCCCAAATAACATGCTTGCTTTGTTCTTAAAATACAAGTTCTTTGTTCGGGATTCCTTAGTTGGGAGAAAAGGTTTCCAACAGACCTAATTTTAAGTATAAGCAACTTCTCTGTTTCTTTCCTTAAAAGGAACAATAAGCCATTGTGCTTGTTCATGGTGACAAGCCACAGAAAATGCACATAAAAAAGTGAACAGAAAATACATGGACTCACTTGACATACTTGCCCATCCCCCAATTTCCATACAAATCTAAAAAAAAATACATCATCGGGTGTCCAAGGCTTTCTAAGTATAAAATGCTTTCATGTAACTGTCCTGTGACTGGCCACATTCTGTGCAATGAAAATCAAAGTATCCCACAGAATACATTTCACATGGGCAGATAAAAGTCATAATATGGAATGCTTCCATATTCCCCCCTCTTAAACTATAAAACATTTGATTTTATTTTTCTGAGTGTGTATGTGTGTATACATGGTACATGTATATGTGCATATAGGGAGGCCAGCAGACAGCCTCTACCATCATTTGTAGGAAGACTGTCTACTTCCACTGAGACAAGGTCTCTCATTGCCCTGAAGCTTCTCAATGAGACGAGACTGACTGGACTGTAAGCCCAGAGAATCTGTGTCTACTTATCAGCTTTGAGTTTATAACACACCATACTATGCACAAAACCTGAAGCCCGATGTTTTGGATACTAGGACTGAATTACCAGGCCACTTCTCCTGAGAACCACACAGTCCCTCATCTCTGGCCTCCTCTCTTCACATTGAGAGTTTATTTAAAGTTATTAGTTCTGGTTGTAAGCCTAGCCTTTAATGGCTAAGCCATCTGTCCTGGCCCTTTTCTGAAGAGAAAGTAGGTGTATATGCAGGGAGGGAAAAAGGGTGTGTGGAGGAGAGACTGAGAAGAGAGGAGGCAGGAGGAATGTGATTGGGATGGGAAAATTAATTAATTAAAAAGAAGCTATAAGTTTTGTGGTGTGCTTCAGAAAGCAAAAAAGAATGTAAGAAAGAATCGAATTGCTACCTTCACTTATCTCATAACATATACGTACAGTAATCATTTAACAATTATAATGATACAATTTATTCTGACATTTTTAATTAGGAAGAGTCCCTAAGGCTGGTAGGGAGTTTGAGTAGCATGCTTGTGGTTGTAGATTTAATCCCCAGCAGTATAAACATGAATAAAAAAGAAGCTTCCCAAAGCACAGTGAAATGAAGAATGTTCATGTTTGAGGACCACTTGACTGCACTGAAATCACCTAGGAGACACACTTCTGAGCGTTGCTGTGAGGATGTTTCCAGAATGGTTTGACTGAAAAGATAAGACCTATTTAATGTGTGTGGCACCATCCCATCAGCTGAGGTCTCAGGCTGAGTATAAAGAGGAAATGGCGAAAACAAAACTTCACCATTCACCCGTCTCTGCCCCCGACTACACAGATACCACGTGACTTGCTACCTCAAGCTCCAACTGCCACACCAGTCTAACCCTGTCACCACGATTTTCTAACTTGCCAACATAACTTTTTGACCATGATGGATTGTACTCTGAAACCTCGAGCCAAAATACACCTTCTCTTCCTTATGTTTCTTCCTTGGGTATTTTGTTAAGCAATGTGAGAAGTAATATAGAAGTAGAATGAAATGTGGCTGCTTCTTAATATAATTAAAAACAACCTGATATAAACTCTCATTTATGTATTTGTGACATACTAAGAAGCAAATGCTGTAAAAAGAAATTATTCTGAGAACTAGATGCCTTTAGTAACAGAAGACAAACAGGTTAATTTTGCCAAATATTTGGTAGAATCCTTTAAGAGGTGTGTAGCTGGATAAAACTTTCCTCCCCACTGGTACCCAAATAAGCAATCAGAGGTTTAATATCAATTGCAAACTGTTTGGTCTATGGCTCAGGCTTCTTGCTAACTAGCTCTTTCATCTTAAATGAACCCATTTCTATTAACCTAAGTTTTGCCATGTGGCTATGGCATTAGTGGTCTGTTGACATGTTGCTACTTGGGAAGCAGGCTAGCATCTGCTCTGACTCTGCCCTTTTCTCCCTGTATCTCTCTTGGGTTTCCCACCTGGCTCTTATCCTACCTTACTATAGGCCAAAACAGCTTCTTTATTAACCAATAGTAGCAAAACATATTCAGAGCATACAGAAAGACCATCCCACAGCAGAGAAGTATAAGTTTAAATTATGCCTTAATTCATATGAGAACGTTAGAGAAGGAATGACAGGGAGAAGATACTTAAACAGTAAAAACATAGTCTATTGCCAAAGTAACTGTTCCTTTTCCTTACAATTTAATCTTTTCTTGAATTTTCCCCAACTTTCTTATTAAGGGTTGGATATAGATAGTTGTGCTCATTCTAATTAGGAAAACCCTATGATCAGGTTCAGCAGGCAAAGGCATCTGCTGTCAAGTCTGATGACCTGAGTTTGAACCCAGGGACTCCTATAGTAGAAGGGTAGAATCTAGTCTCGAAAACTGTCACCTGAGCCCGGTGGTGGTGGAGCACGCCTTTAATCCCAGCACTCCCGAGGCAAAGGCAGGCGGATCTCTGTGAGTTCGAGGCCAGCCTGGGCTACAGAGTGAGTTCCAGGACAGGCTCCAAAGCTACACAGAGAAACCCTGTCTCGGAAAAAAAAAGAAAAGAAAGAAAAGAAAAAGAAAACTGTCACCTGACTTCTACAATGCACTGTGACATGTGTACACACACACACACACACACACACACACACACACACACAAGACAATATACAAAATTTAAAAAAAGAAGGCTGAAGATTAGGTACCTTTCCTAAGATCATAGAGTTAAAAATTGTCAAGTGCTATAGAAATGCAGAAATGTCACAAGGCTTCCCTGAGCTCAAGATCATTAGTGTGACCTAAGTACCTGGTTTATATAGAAACTAAATTTTAATTTTAGAAGATCATTCAGGAGACTTCAAGGCAAGAGGACTATAGAGGAAGGCTCTCTGGGTGCTAGCCAGATGGATGGAGAGTTCTAGAAAGAGATCAAAATGTTCTGAACATCAGCTTTTGTGGTTTGGCCTATGGAGAATCTATATTACAATAATTTAGTATTTCATATTCCAACCCCAAATGTAACATAGGATATCATATTAACAGTTAATTAAAACCTTACCTTCCCACAAAAAGGTTTTTATGCTGTTATGTGTTACAGAGATTATGAAAAATAATACATATATTTATATGCAGTAGAGTCTACCTTCTCCACAAAGAAGATCTCATGTAAGAAAATAATTACTCTGCTCTCAGATAATTGATTGTTCAAAATTTTCCAAGATATGCTCATAATGACATTATATTTTGCCCAATTTATATATATATCATTGTTGTATATCCTGACAGTTACCGAGGAGGTATATATGTATATTTGTTAAATATCACCTATAACACATGTGTGTTGTGTGTGTATAATATATATATATTATATATATGTAAATTGGACACACTGTAAATAAATAAATCTGTGGTTCCTGAAGAGAAAGCTCAGCAGGTAAGAGCACTGGCTGCTCTCACAGAGGACCCAAGTTCAGTTCCCAGAACCCACATGGTGGCTCACATACATCTATAACTTCAGTTCCAGAAGCTCCAACAGACCTCCATGGGCTCCAGACATACACAAGTAAAACACTTATACACATAAAATAAAATAATAAATATAAACAATTTAAAACCTGAATGTATCAAATACAATTATAAACAGGTTAAAACCTGGCTTTTCTTATATAGGTCCTGTACATAGGAACTATTGAACTATTGAACTGCTGTTTCCATTTTGTTTACATTATAAAGTGTCTATTACTGATAACATAACTTAATTAAAAATCTCAATTGAATATCTTGAATTAACTGTAATTTGGGATTTTCTTATAGCTCATGAATTTACCCTTGAAATATGGCGCACATGAAATGAACGTTCTGTACATTCATTTCTTTGCACTACTAGTTATCACTTGTGAGTATCCGGATTTTAGTGTGATATTATCTGGTGACCACATCTTCTATGATGAATGCAATGACATGGTAAGTTTCAAGAAAAATAAAAGCTCTGACCTCTGAAAATGCTGACCTTTCTATAATCTTTAATATGGAGAGAGATTCAATATGAGCAGACCTGCTTTAATGATAAACAATTCAGCGATGTTTACAGGACACTGGTCCTGGTGGTGCAGAACTTTTAATCCATGATATTCTGGAGGCTGAGAAGGAAAGGGTCTGTATTCAAGTCCTGCCTAGACTACAGAGTAAGTTCAAGACCAGCCTAGATAAGTGTCATAGAGGTTTTCTAGTGTCATAAGGCCCTAGAGTTCATCATCCAAGTATAGAAAGAAGAAAGATAATGTGTGCTACTTTGATCATTTTTGTTTCCAGTAGTGAACACCAGGAAGTTTTTGAGTTTTGGGAAAGACAGTGGGGATATATAAGGAATACTATATGCATTACATTGATGCTCAAATATCATGAGTTGCTATGTGGAAACCTATCAGACAACCTCAGGTTTAAAACAGTTGGGGGAAAAACATGCATAAAAGATGTCTCAGGGCTGGGAGACAGCTCAGTTGAGGAAGTGTGTGTGTTGTGCAATCAAGACAACCTTAGTTCAAGGCTTAAATATTCCCATTAAAAAGCCAGTTGCTGCCCATTGCAATCCCATCTCCAGGAATCCGCATTTGATATTTGGCAGGTAAGTGGTTTGGGTAAATGATTCCTTATCTTGAATTTCTTTGGCTGTGTATTAGGAAGGAGTTTATTCTGATTGGTGTTATTATGAACATTCAGTTCCATAAAACAACACACAAAGTAATTTCTAGTTGTTTTATTTTTATCAAGAGGCTTTTCATCACACAACATCCCTTTGTCTTTCCTTATGACACCTAAAACATGTTTACTGTAAGTCTTTCCTCACTTGTGGATTAAGTCTGCTTTCCTAGTGCTCACAGGCAAACTTCACTTGCTTTAACATATTCTAAACATTTACGAAAAACTATGGGGTAAATATTATTAGAAAACTACAGAAGCACATAAAGGAATTCTAAATAATGTTAGTTTGTGTTTAGATTATAAAATCCAATAATTCAATGTGAACTATATTATCCATATAAATTTATACTATTAATTACTCAATAATAATTTAAAAGTAACCACTGAGGTAAATCATCTGATTCCAGAACCTTTGGAGTGAATATATTTTTGATAGAGTACACAATTCTTTTCCATTAATATACACACATTATATGCTTATAGTGTCATTTATTTAGTATTTTCATTTTGATAATATATTTTATGTTACCACCAAGACTTATTACATAACTGTAATTAAAACAACTGCAGAGCTTTTACTGTCCAGATGGCAGTGATGGTCGAACTCAAACCAGCTTTCATTATGCAAACTAGCTGTAATTCATACTAGCTGTTTATAATGCAAGCTAGCTGTTTGTAACCCAGACTAACTGTTTATAGTGCAAATTAGCAGTTTATAATATAAACTAGCTTCTTACAGTTTCCTGCCCCAAACAGAAGCTCTTCAATCTTTTCATCTCAATGGATGGTAAGTCTATCTGACATAGCAATAGGAAAATTTAGTAACTAAATAGTTTTAAGTATTTATTACATTAAGAACAAAGACAGCCTTTAAAAATTCAAGTGCTTGACATTTGCATAACTGTAAACAATCTGATTGGCTAGATACTGAATGAAGGAAGATAACCCACAGATACTATGTCTAGACAGGGGCAGCCCTTGTCCAACCTGCTTTGCATTGTATCTCTTGCTTTATAATTTATCACAGAAGTAATATGTAATAAATTTGATAAATTATGTTCTTCATAGAATTTGTCTATATGGAAATATGAAACCTATTAATATTTATTTATTTATTTATTTATTTATTTATTTATTTATTTATTTATTTACTTAATTTGTTCCAAAACTAAGACAGATATGTACTTATTATAAAAAAAAAAATCTCGTCGGGTGGTGGTGGCGCATGCCTTTAATCCCAGCACTCAGGAGACAGAGGTAGGCGGATCTTTGTGAGTTCGAGGCCAGCCTGGTCTATGGAGCAAGATCTAGGAAAGGCATAAAGCTGCACAAACAAACCCTGTCTAGGGGGGAAAAAATCTCAGCATCAGTATAAAATTCCTTATTTTTGGAAAGACATATAGGAGAAATACAAGAAAATCCAACTAAGCCATACACAAATAAAAATTACTCTGTGATTTTGTCTTACCAAAATATATAATACTTTGAGTGTTGATTATGCACTCATCAAATTACTAATCAGCAACTCTCTATTTTGTAAGATTAATAAAGTGATATACATTTAATAGTGCTCTGCTAATTCCCCAAATATCCATGTGTATATTTAATGCTGCATGGCAAAATGAAAGATGTCTTAGATTTGTATACCTGTCTACATATTCACCTCTGGTGCATTTATTTAATTTATTTGTCTTATAGATCAGTGAATTGCTATTATGCAGTCTAAAATATTTTAAAAGAATTCCATTGTGGCAAAACATTCTTTGATTTGTATATTATACAACCTATTTCATCCAGATTTCTATATTTTTTTCAGGTGGTTCTTTCTCATTCAAAATAGTATTATATTTGCTGAATGACTCTTAGTAACAGTTTAAATTTTGTCTGGCCTGGCTTTTCTGAAATAACTATCTAAATATTTTTACACAGATCTCCAGAGTTCCTGTTGTGTACATCATTCAGCTACATTCAAATTTCAGTTTCATCCTGGCCAGACACAGGTAACTGATCACATAGATATTGACCAATATAATGTACTTTATAGAAAAAGACTTCTTGTCAAACATTCTGCTTGAACTTTTTTCTTTAAATTCTCTTTGTTGGATCAGTGTTTTACTTTTTTCTGTTAGAATTTTAACCACTGCTAAACCTCATTAAGAAAATAATTTCTCATTCAAAATACCATGTTATTGTTCATATAACATAGAATGACTCATTTGAATAATATATATTTAATTAGCAAAATTACAAGAGTATACATCTTTTTATAGAGTGAATTTCTTATTTACATTTTGTGAAGCATACTTTGCTATATTGTAATTTGAGGATTTTCTGTCTTCTCTCATATAGTACATCCAGGCCACGGTTGCCATTTTCCTTCTCTCCTCCCCTCCCAATTCCCCCATTCACACCTCCTCCTTTCCCTTCAGAAAAGGGCAGGCATCCCAGGGATGTCAACCAAACATGGGATATCAAGTTGCAATAAGACTAGACATCTCCCCTCCTATTAATGTTGGGCAAGGCAACCCAGTGAAAGGGTCCCCAAAGCAGGAGTCCCACGAGAAGAACAAGCTACACAACCATAACATGTATGCAGAGGGCCTAAGTCAGTCCCATGCAGGCTCCCTGATTGTTCATTCTCTGTGAGGCCCTAGGAGCTCAGGTTAGTTGATTCTGTGGGTTTTCTTTTGGTGTCCTTGACCCCTCAGGCTCTTTCCTCTCCCTCTTCCTCAGATTTCCCTGAGCTCCACCTAATATTTGGCTGTGGGTCTCTGTATCTGTTTCTATCAGTTGCTTGATTAAACCTCTCTGATGACAATTATGCTAGATTCCTGTCTACTAATATAGCAGAATATAATTTTATTGACTTTTGTTTGCTTTTGTTGGTTGTGTTTGGTTTTATCCTAGGTCTCTGGGCTATTCTGCCTCTGGTTCCTTGCCCTCCAGGCAGTGTTAGGGATTGGCTCCCTCTCATGGTTTGGGTCTCAATTTGGACCAGTCATTGGTTATCCAGTCCCACAATTTCTGCACCACCTTTATTTACCCCAGTACATCTTGCAGACAGGACAAATTATAGGTCAAAGGTTTTGTGGCTGGGCTGGTGCCCCAGTCCCTCCACTGGAAGTCTTGCCTGGTTACTGGAGATGGCAAGTTCAGGGTCCTTATTCCCTGTTGCTAGCAGTCTTAGATAAGGTCATTCTTGAACATTCCTGGGAATTTCCATTGTGCTAGATTTCTAGCTTGTCACTCAGATGCTCCCCAGTTCCAGTTGTGTCTCCAGTACTCTCTCCCTCCATGCCCACCTGATCCCTCCTGTTCTGTTCCCCACCCACCCCCAGTCTACCTGAGATATCTATTCTATTTCCACTTTCCAGGGAGATTCATGCATCCACCCTTGAACCCTCTTTGTTACCTAACTTCTCTGGGTCTATTGAGCATGATTATTCTTTACTTTACAGCTAATATTGTCTTCTGAGTGAGTGCATAACATGTGTTTCCTTCTGGGTCTTGATTACCTCACTCAAGCTGATTTTTTTTCTAGATACATCCATTTGCCTGCAAATTTCATGATTTTTTTTAACAGCTGGATAATTACATAACAGTTATTGTTGATTAATATCACTCAATATCAATGAAATCATTTGCCTAATGAAAAGACAGGGTAACAGAATGGGTGTGAAGACAGGATCCATCTTTGTGCTACATACAAGAGACCTATGTTAATATCAAAGATAGACATTACCTCAGAGTAAAGAAGTGGAGAAAGAATTTCTAAGCAAATGGACCCATGAAGCAAGCTGGTATACCTCTTCTAACATCTAACAAAATAGACTTCAAACCAACATTAGTCAAAAGAGTATGGAAGGACAGTTCATGCTCATCAAAGGAGAATACACCAAGATGACATCTCAATTATGAACATCTATGTCCCAAATGCAAAGGCATTCACATTTGTAAAAGAGGCATTACTAAAGCTCAAATCACATGTGAGACCCCACACATTAATAGTGAGAGACTTCAACTCCCCACTCTCACCAATGGACATGTCGTCCAGATGAAAACCAAACAGAAAAATACTGGAGCTAACAGATATTATTACTCAAATAGACCTAACAGATATTTATAGAACATTTCACTGAAACACAAAAGAATACACCTTCTTCTGAGCACCTCATGGAACTTTCTCCAAAACTAACCACATACTTGGTTACAAGTCTCAACAGATACAAGAAAATTGAAATAGCCCTCTGTATCTTATCAGACCACCATGGATTAAAGTGGGTATCAACAACAGAAACAACAGAAAGCCTACAAGCTCATGGCAACTGAACAAGTCTCTACTGAATTACCACTGGGTCAAGGTAGAAATGAAATAAAACAAGCAAACAAACAAACAAAAAATGAAATTAAAGACTTCCTAGAATTCAATGAAAATGAAGACAGAGCATAGCCAAACTTATAGAACACTATGAAAGCAGTGCTAAGATGAAAGTTCATAGCACTAAATTCCATCATAAAGAAGTTGGAGGAATCTCACACTAGTGACTTAACTGCACACCTGAAAGCTCTAGAACAAGAAGAAGCAAAGTCACCCCGGAGGAATAGATGCCAGGAAATAATCAAACTGAGGGCTGAAATCAATAAAACAGAAACAAAGAGAACAATACAAAGAACCAATGAAACAAAGAGTTCGTTCTTTGAGAAAATCAACAAAATAGATAAACCCTTATCCAAACTAACCAAAAAGCAAAGAGAGAGCATCCAAATTAACAAAATCAGAAGTGAAAGGGGAGACATAACAACAGACACCGAGGAAATATAGAAAATCATCAGGTCATACTTCAAAAACCTGTACTCCACAAAATTGGAAAATCTAAAAGAAATGGACAATTTTCTTGATAGATACCAATTGCCAAAGTTAAATCAAGACCAGATAAACAATTTAAATAGATCTGTAACCCCTTGGGGATTTTTTAAGGGTATATTTTTCTTTAAATTGTTTTAAATACTTATAATTTTGGGTATGTGCATGTGTACATGTGAGTGTACACTTGTGGATGTTTGTGTACACATGTGTGTGCTTGCATATGTGCATTTGTGTATCCATGTGTGGACATGTTTGTTTATGTGCATATGTGTACATTTGTGTTTGTGTATGTTCACGTGTGTACATGTATATATGTGTGTGAATTTTTTACACACATGTGTATATATGTGTATGTGCTTGTGTATGTATGTACATGTGTGTGTTACTCTCTCTCTCTCTCTCTCTCTCTCTGTGTGTGTGTGTGTGTGTGTGTGTATTTGTGAATATATACCACAGCACAGGTGTGGAGGTCTGAGGACAACATGAAAGACATCAGTGCTCATGTTTTACCTTGTGGATCTTGAGGATTTAACTCATTCCGGTTGTCAGTCTCTGTGGCAAGTGCCTTTTCCCACTGATTCATCTTGTCAGCCCTGTAGTGTTTTCTCATAAATAGAAATAAATTATATTTTGAATGAGATAATTTTTGTTGAGTTAAAATTGGTTGAATAGGAACAGAAAAATGTATCTCTTGGGGTTAGTGAAAGATAGGGTACAAATTCAGCCAAATTCTTATTTTCTGTATCTCATTCATAAATGCAAAAGTAAAATCAAGGGAATCTCAGAAAAATTTTTACTAGTACAAGTTAATTTCTTCCATGTTTACTCAAATTGAATGAATTCCATAGAAAGACTACCTTTCTCAACTCAGCAGAATGTCAGGACTGTGCATTAAAAGATGATGAGGATGTTACTATACTAGTAACTGACTAGCTTAATTGACATTTTATTTCTCTTTCTTCTGACATAAAAATCAGCATGAGTTAATGTTGGCCACCTATATATCCTCCCAGACCTGGGAATCTGGAAGCATATATCACATTAAACTGTGTTCTCAATTAGCCAGACTTTTCCTTTTACTGAGGCATTTTTAAAGACTTTATATACAGAAAGGTAGTTGACATGACCTGATGGATAATGTGCAAATAATCCATTTTCTTGTAATTCTCTAGTGGACTATTACTTTTGATATGAGAATTTTTTCAAGAACACACCAAATTGAGTAGTAATATAATTCTTCTCCTGAAAAAGCTTATCTGCCTCTTTTGTATACTGAAACAACAAAATTATCACTACATTTGATTTCAATAAAATTTAAATTTAGGATAGCTTTTAATAGTTTTTATTATTAATCAAAACTTTAAAACTTTAATTACAAGGAATTCTAAAATACTTTAAATTGTATCATATTTTACTTGCTGTTTCTCTCAACTAAACTAAATTGTAAATACAAATTATTAGAGATGTAATGGGATTTGTAGTATCATAGAAAATAAGGAATTTGGATCCCAAAAGGATAAGTGGTTTGCAATCAATGGTATCATTAGTGATTTGTTATCAGAGATATGAATCTAGCCAAAGCAAATCATTCTGATTACATTTCTGCTATCATAACATCGTGCCTTCTATGGATAGTGGTCACAGAGGTATATGTATGAGCTCTATAGAACAGTAAACTCTACCACACATAGATGAAATCTAATAGCAGTGTATCAGAACAATAAACTCTCATACTTAGTAGAAATTTAACAGAAGCATATCAGAATTGAAAATTAAAAGTAACTATGATGCAAAGAAATAACAAACATTTCCCATTTTCTTAGATTTTGAAACAAATTTGCTTGTAGTTTAATTAGAATGGACACTGCTGTCAAAATTATAATAAGTAGTGTTCACACACTATTTGAAATACATCAATAGATTAATAATTTATCACATCTAAGCAGTTTTAGATTTAATATCTTTATATATTTCCTGGTACTGTACTGGCATTGGACATTAATCAACATCCAATGAATTTATAATATGGAGTAATGACTAAATGAACTCAGCATTACAGCGCTGTTCCAAAGAGTTCTCTGTAGAGTGCAGTAGTCTGCCACGCAGGCAGTGAAGCTGGGTAATTGATTATGGGAACAGAAGAACTATCACTGTTTGCAGCTCTATCTGCTATATTCATGCCAAGTCAATGTCAATATTCTTTCTCAAAGAAGTCATTACAATGATGCAAGATGACGCTATGGTCCAACACTGAGAAACTACTAAGGCCTCTAGAGGAATTTTGTCTCCACATCCTCCAAGACAGACAGCCGAATTAGCATATTTCTCTGCTATATGAAACACCTTTTCTGGGATCATGCATTATTGCAGCCTATTTAGATGCAGGGCAAGCAATTGAGCCTTAGTAGTTATACTTAGCTGGGGTGTACTATTATAGAAATTCAGGTAATGTCCATGCTTGCGAAATTCCTTCATCACAACTCTAAAAACTTGAATAGAGTGGAAGTTTCCCATGGTAAGTAAGTATATGAATTATTTTCTCTTGGGTTATATACTACTGTGGTAAATATTAGATCTGATATATTAGATTTTTTTTACCCCAGTTACTTCACATATAAAAAAGGGAATTTTTTCAACTACTGAGAAATATTTTGAATAATTCAGCAATCTCTAAAGAATTAGAACATTCCTGGCATGTAATTCATGCTCAGTGATTTGCTATAATAATTACACTGTGGTGTCTTTCAGTGCTCTTGGTTAATAAAGTTTGTCTTCCTTTGCTAATTAATCAGTCACAGTTATTGAATGCTTACTATGTTTTCTTTTTTTTAAACACTGAGAACATCAAGATCTTGATACATCTGTTATAACCACCTGCATCCTCTTGTGTGATGATAAGGAGGTGGCACTAACTACACTTTCTGGGAATTATTCTGGTCATTTGCTCTTGCCATTCACACTGCTATTCCCTCTCCCACATACCAATTTCATTAATAAAGAAATGAAGCTCAGAGCACTTAAAATACCACTAAACAGAGGACATAATGAATATGTATCTGTCACAATCAAGATCTAAATTTTGTGCTTCTGTTGCCTCTGCTGCAACATCCTCCAACTGCTCACACACAGTGAACAGGAAATGTTGATAGCTCCATGAAATTATCAAAAGAACTTTTGAAAGGCACTTCCTAGGTTATAAAGAGGATCAAGAATGCAGAAAATTATATATACATATTTGATTATACTATTGAGATGTGTCATGTTGGCGTTCTGAATTTTTTTAATGAAGGCACATTTAAAATACCTTCTAGGCAACTGGAAAGACAGCGATGCAACTAAGAGCATGAGTTGCTTTTGCAGAGGACCTGAGTTCAGGTCCTGACACTCTCATGGGTTCTCATGAGGCAACTCATGGCTGCCCATAGCTCCAGTAGGATCTGAGAGCATCTGACCTCTAGGTGCACCTGTACCCACGGGGCATAATTCACACAGACACAAACAAGTACACACACCCATACACACACTCACATACAAATAGCTTAAAATATGAGAAAGAATTAAGGAGTAGATTTTTGTTCATTTTTTGTTTGTTTGTTGAGATAAGGTTTCTCTGTGTAGTCCTGTGTTGTTTGTAACTGTTTTTTTTTTTAATGCCAAATGCCATTTATTGAAGGAGGGAGGAGGTTTTAAATATAGGCTTACAGCACAATGGGAGAACCCCGGAGGGCAGAAGTTCGCTACCAATGTTTTACAATCTTGCATCTAAACTGTTAACGCCCAATATGCAGGATACACAGACAAGGAACTTTCCTTAAGCATTCAGGAGGGTGGAACCCGGGAGGGAATTAGCATAGGGAAGATATCAAGGTCAAGGTCAGCAGGTTAGGCAACAGTTACCCAAAATGGGGCCAGGGCCCTACAGGTCCCCCCTTTTACTAAAAAATGAGCTTCTGACTTGGGTTGCATGGGACGTCAACAGGTCACCTTACCCGTCATGGAGACGACTGCCCAGGCCACACAGGTGCTCTGTCTTAGGTTGGTGAACGCCCCCCAGGCATTACCCATCTCTGAATGCTCATTGTCATACAGGCTCAGTCGTGTGTGAGCTGCAGAGTTAACTGCTGCCAAAGATCTCAAAGTGGCGCTGGGCTTGCAATCTGTGTGTTCGACACAGAAAAGACCAACAGAAGTCCTAACTCACCCATAGCCAGTAGGCTAAAGGCAACTGAGCCATTCCCTTCCTCAACGAGCCTTACTGCAAATTGGAGTCCTTGTAACATGATATCACAAAAGCAAATGGAACTTGAGTTTATAAATTTATAGCTTTCAAAGCCAATCAAAATGTATATAACTATTGAATTAAATTTATCATGCCCGAGTAAATTATCTTTCAGCCTCAAGTCTAACAAATTAATGTCATGTGGATGGTTACTATGTTTATACTCTAAATTAATACAGAAATAGTCTAATTCTTCAGAGGGACTACTAAAAATTACTCAAAATTCAAAATATTGTTCAATGAATTCTAAACTGTTGTTACTTTATCTTTCAATATCTTATCCATGAAGAGTCTAGACTCTGATTCGTGACAACCCTTGCTTTTATCAAATATTACCTTTTGTCAATGCAGTACTTACTTGTACACTCTGAATTCTGTTTTATTGGTGAAATTATTAAGGCCACTCCATGTAGTTAAAAGGAAGGTTTATTTTGTGGGGTAACTTACAAGTGAAGGGATAGGTTGCAGGGTCTGGGAAAGGTGTAGCTCAGTCCAGTGGTGTTCTCTGGAGAACTCTGCTCGGTCTACCTTAAGCGTCCTGTGTCCAGGAACCAAGAGAGCTGGCCCATCCGGATCTCGGGTCTTCAGGGTCCTCTCTCGGCCCTGCCTTACAGGCGTGACAGTTACCGAAGCCTCAATGGGGGTTGGAACTTCCAGATCAAAGCTGAAATGGCTACCCACTACACTGTTTATACTCAGTAAGTGTAAAGAGCCAGTCAGTTTATTAATGTCTGGTTTAGGGAACTGTGTCTCTTCAGTAGTGTTTCTGTGCTAATAAGCCTTTTTCCATAAAGATCTTTGAGATCTGAGGATGTACACTTGACCTCACAATCCAATGTAGACACTAAGAGATCACAGATGCCAGTCCAGACTACTATACAAAAATTTTCAATCATGATAGATGGAGTGCACAAGATATTCCAAGATAAAACCAGATTTAAACAATACCTATCTACAAATCCAGTCCTACAGAAAGCACTAGAAGGAAACCTCCAACAAAAGGAAATTAGATGCACCCATGAAAACACAGGCAATAGATAACCCCACAGCAGCAAATTCCAAAGAAGGGAAATACACATACATACTACCACCAAAATATAACAGGAATTAACAATCACTGGCTGTTAATATCCCTTAGTATCGATGGACTCGATTCACCTATAAAAAGACACAGGCTAACAGAATGGATATGAAAACAGGATCTATCCTTCTGCTGTATACAAGTAACACACCTCAACTTCAAAGATAGACAATACCTTAGATTAAAAGGCTGGGACAAGACTGTCCAATCAAATGGACTTAAGAATCAAGCTGGTGTAGCTATCTTAATATCTAATAAAATAGACTTCAAACTAAAGTCAATCAAAAAAGATCAGGAAAGACATTACATATTCATCACAAGAGAAATCCACCAAGATGAAGTCCCAATTCTGAATATTTATGTCCCCAATAAAAGGGTACCCACATATGTAAAAGAAACATTACTAAAGCTTAAATCACACACCAAACCCCATACACTAGCAGTGGAAGACTTCAACACCCCACTCTCACCAATGGACAGGTCTGACAGACAGAAACTTAACAGAGAAATAAGGGAACTAACAGATGTTATGATTCAAATGGACTTAATAGATATCTACAGAACATTCCACCATAACACAAGAGAATATACCTTCTTCTCAGCACTCCAAGGAACTTTCTCTAAAATACCACATACTTGGTCACAAAGCAAATCTATTCAGATACAAAAAAAATGGAATAACTTCCTGTATTTTATCAGAAAATCATGGCTTAAAGTTAGATTTCAACAACAACAAAAGTTACAGAAAGCCTACAACATCATGGAAACTGAATAATGCTCAACTGAATCACCAATGGATCAAGGAAGAAATAAAGAAAGAAATTAAAGATGTCCTAGAATTCAATGAAAATGAATGTACAACATACCCAAACTTACAGGACACTAGAAAGCAGTGCTAAGAGAAAAGTCATAGCACTAAATGCCCACATAAAGAAGTTGTAGAAATCTCACACTAGTGATTTAATAGCACACCTTAAAGCTCTAGAACAAAAAGAAGCAAACTCACCCAGGAGGAATAAATGCCAGGAAATAATCAAATCGAGAGCTGAAGTCAATAAAATAGAAACAAAGAGAACAATAAAAAGAATCAATGAAACAAAGAGTTGGTTCTTTGAGAAAATCAACAAGACAGACAAGCCCCTCTCCAGACTAACCAGTAGTTGGGATCCATTGCCATCGTCACTGTGCACAATGCCTCTGAAGACATTTTTTAGGACACGCAGAGCGTCCATTTTGATACGATGGCTGCTTCCCAAGGACCTGTAACTGGCATTGCTTGCACAGCCGTCCATTTAATGAGAGCCAGCTGTCCTGTGGCGATATAGATCTGAACTTACCGTGAAAGTGCAAGCCTTCTGCCGTTAGCCTGTAGATCTCAGGCACTAGAGTCAACTTGATCACATGTCAGCCTGCCAATTCCAGAAGGGTCTGGTGACCGATGGCCATAGTCTGTCCAGTCTCTGCCAGATATTTGTATAATGAAAGTAAATGATGTGTGGAAAGTATGATCAGTATTACTGTGATGTCTATAAGGATGACGAGTAACTGGTTTTGGCAGAATCAACTACTTTGAATAAAATGTAAAATGTGTTCCTTGGATGGTGCCACTTCCCAGCTAAGTCTGTGATGAGAAGAGATGATCTAGAGTCAAGTAAACTCATAATCAGCACACCTCTTGGGCCATATACAAATAATCTATGCTCAATTTAACAGTTGATGTGTCCAAAGATGACCTAAAGTCACACTACTCTTTGCCATAGGACTATGTTGAGGACTCGGAAGCAATAGTTCCACCTGTTCGGATCAGAGAGTTCTCAACCTGGTCAAGTGTGGTCTCTCGAGAATAGTTTCACTGTTAAAAGCTGTGGCATTCTACTAGGAACCTTGTGAATGGAGGTAGGGAATTTGCCTAAATATCTTTCAAGACTACGGCTTCCTACATATTCTTCAACAAAGACTTAACTGACCCAAAATGTTAAGAATGTTAATGGTGATAACCCAGTTTATATGAGCAAATAAAATTTAAGTTTGTCTAGTAAAATGGCTCAGTGGGTGAAGGCACTTGCTGCCAATACTAATGACCAAAGTTCAATGACACACATGGTGTCAAGAGAAAATAGAACACTGCAAGTTGTCCGCTCTTCTCTGCACAATCATGGTGGCACATATGTTCCTCCCATGATAATATATAAAAGGAAATTTGAACTTCAGCTAATGAACTGCAATGGATAAAGTTGGATATTTCCTGCTATCTGTTGTTCAAAAGTGTTTACTCATCACTGCTGTCTAAAACTTACATAAATATTTATGCAATTAAAATAAAAATCACACACATATGAAAAGGTACATAATTATAGATGCACCTTAGGACATGAGTCTTATTCAGGTTTCTATCAGAGTTAATAGCTATTGCAAACATGTAAAGATCAGCACTAAAATTAAAGCTATGTATTTTCAACTTAAATATATAGGTGAAGTAGTTAAGAACTTGAATATACATAATAAAATTAATTTTTGCATAACAAGAGTATAACTACTTTTTATAATTGACTTTATAAATAGTCTGTAATGATGATGTCTTAATGAAAGTTATCTAGGTTTCTAATTTCTTATTTGCAGTTAATTATTCAATCAGTGTTTGTTGAGTATGACCTGTGGGTTCAACACTAGATTCTCACTTCTTTAAAAGCCTGTGTTGAAAATGAAGGATCACAGATCACTGAGAGGAATGTGCTTAAGACACTCTAGTGAGACTTAAGTCCCACCAGGCTGCAACAGGCCAACAATTCTCACACATTTATTAGCCTGTGAATCACTTGAAAATACATCTTGCAAAATGATGAGTACCAAAGAATTCAGTTTAAGAGAAGTAAATAGGGCCCTGAAGTACATGTTTGTAAACAAACTTTAGGGTAATGTGACTGATTTCCACGAGAGTTTCAAAAATACTGGATTACTTTTAGAGTTCCCTGAGTGTAATGCTTAAATCTACAAATGACTCAAGAGAGAAAAGCTGAAAGCTCAGGTATTACACAAAGTATTGTTCACTCATTAGTTCAACATGCATCTGCCAAGAGTGGGTGGTCCTCAGGTCACAGTTATGAATGAAAGAGAGAAACTGTTGATCTTTGCACTACAGTGTAAAGAAACTCAAACAGAGCTACTGATAAACTTTACACGACAGTGGGAGGAAACAAACAATATGCTATTAATACTGTGCATAATGTGTAATAATAGTTGTGAAAGTGAATAGAGTAACTCAAGATTTATTTAATATGATTTAAGAATTTCTTACATTGAAATGTTCTCCATCATATCTCTCTGAGGATTCACCATTCTGTCATACAATATTGAAATGTTAATGGGTACCAGACTAATGAACTCAGTGTTTTTCTTCAAACAACATCATATTGTTATCTCTAAATGTATATATTCATTCATCAAAAATATATGATTTTTATTTTTTATTTATATGATTTTTATTTTGACTGCTATCATTCTTCCTTGTTAAAATCATATATACCTTCAGAATGAATTACAAATTTGAGTGGTTTCTTATAACTTTACTCTTACCTAAAAATAGTTATTTTAATTTCATCTGCTTTAATGATGAAGATAAGCTGTAGGGGTTAATACTGCTTTTTAATTGTTCTCAATATAGGACTCTAAACACAAAAGAGTCAACAAGCATGACTAAAATAAAATCAATTAAACGAAATAATGTACAAGATATGGGAAGCAACAGAATGTAAAGTTTAAACATATTTATTTGCTACAGACTTTCTTGAAAAGTTTTATATTTTATTGTAAATAGTGTTTAAAGAGATCATAAAACAATTTTGATTGCATTTACTCATAAATTCTCATAATTGTGAAAAGGACTTCGTTCCGTGAGAAAACTTGGAAAATAGCAAAAAACAACCCAAACAATCTTGAGAAACCATATTGAAAACATCATTTTTTTTTCATCCACATTCATATGTTTAAACATAATTGCAACACTGCATGGGTTAACATTTCAATTAGTGTTAACGATGAAAACAGAAAAAATATCTTTCTGCTGGGTGTTAACCTTTAGTGATTTTGCCCCTCATATTTTAATCCTAGAGAGCTAATTTTTAGAACCATCTCTAGTCATTGAGTGGCTCATCATTGTGGTTCATCAATCCCATTGGAGCAGAACGAAGTTCTCACAGTCAAAGTCTGAGAAACTGAGCTATCAAAGGAAAGAGCATCAGAAGGAAGAGGTGGCCTGATCAGAGGGTGAAAGGCCATCTTTGTGAATCTACAATGGGTGGTGGTGGCGCATGCCTTTAATCCCAGCACTTGGGAGGCAGAGGCAGGCAGATCTCTGTGAGTTCGAGGCCAGCCTAGGCTACAGAGTGAGTTCCAGGAAAGGCGCAAAGCTACACGGAGAAACCCTGTCTCGAAAAACAAAACAAAACAACAACAACAACAAACAAAACAAAAAAAGAACTGTGAATCTACAAACACTGCCTGGCACTTTGTGCAAAACGTGGAGGAAGTGCAGGAAAGGCAATCAGCTCCTTAAGGTGTAGGCAGACAGGATGCAGAATGGTGTGATCCTAAGCAAAAGGATGGAACAAAGAAGAGTGACTTCTGTTATTGACAAATGTAGATTACACAGTACAAAGATTTGCTGTTCAAAAAATTCAGTGAATCTGGAATTCTGTTTATTTACATATTGACAGGCAAGAATAGGGAGAGTAGTTATTAACTTCAGAACATCTTATCTTTCGTATTTTACCCTATTTATATACTTTAAAGGAGTTTGTTTTTTAGTCATGATGAACACAATCTTTCCCCCTAAGTCTGTATGTCCAGCTGCATGGGTAAGGTGCTAACATTAAAGCCCATAATCCAACAGTTTCTGTGGTGAGATGCTGTCATACATGGAACCTAGACGAAAATAATGGGGTCCCTTAGTTCTGCTGATTGAAAATTCTGTTTGTCTATTGTTTTTAAGTATTTAGCAAAACAGACTGAAAATAAAATAAACTGAATACATTTAATGATTTTTTTAATAATAAAAAGTGTGTGTGTGTGTGTGTGCAGATGGTGACTACAGAAGCCAGAAGAGAGTGTTCAGTCCCTGGAGGTGGAATGAGAGGTGGTGGTGAGAGGCCCCATGTGGATGCTGGGAACCAAGCTTAAATGCAGAGCCACCCCTTTAGCCCCAATATTCAAATCTTATTTACATGATTTTACAGTTTAGGATTGAGATCTACTGAAGAAGTAATAGTAATTCCTAAAGAATATTACCAAAGCTAAGCCTAAGCTTTTACTTATTTTCTGCCTAAAGAGTATTGATGAGGATGAAGGAGGAAGAAGGGGAGGTAGAAAGGACCTGCGTTTCTTCTAGTCATGCAGGCAGTATGTTCCAAGATGGTCTCGGACATTTTTCCATAGGTTGTAGAAAGTAGAGAAAATGTTTTCTCCCATGTGAGCAAGCAAATTGGTTGTGAGTCGGTCAGCTAATGATCTGGATTACATCTTGGACTGAGCAGAGAAAAAATACTTCCCAGGTATTAGAAATAGTGGTTCCCTCCTCTTTAACTTGTGGATATTCTTGCATTATTTTTCCTAATTTTATCTCCCAACTCTTCTTCTATACTTCTTTAGAGATGGGACCAGATCTCTGTCTTCAAATGACTCTCCTACCTCAGCCTGCAAGTGGCCAGGCATGCAGAGGCACCATTGCCTGCCTTGGGTGGCCAAAACCTTTTAGTATCAACATGATGTGGAATAGAAAGGCAATGCCTGCTAAAATGCAGACTGTTCTATATGAAACTCTGACATGTGAGCAACAGGGATTTCAGAAAGTAACACCGAATGAGTTAGAAAACTACATTCAGGCGGGTGAGGTGGCTCCAGGGGTTAAAGTTACATACTGCGAAGACAGGAGGCCCACGTTTAACTTCCAGGACCCACAAAGTGGAGACAGAACACACTCCCACAGGCTGTCCTTTGAACTCCACAAGCATGCTTATAACCCAGGCCACCCTGCACTGATGAGTAAATTAATGCAATAAAAAAAACTATGTATAATGCACTGCTTAATTTGTAATTGAAAATAAATACTACAATAATTTGGGTATGTGTATGAGACAGTATTAACATCCTTCAACTAGGAATAAGAATCCTAGCTTGAGGAAATGCATAGAAGTATTCCTAGTGAACCTAAGAACTAAAATGTAACTATGATTGTTTTATACATTTCCCTAGTCTCTAATATAACTGTTCAGGCTTCTAATTTCATACTGGTTGGCATCATTTGAACTGCTATGAACTGTAAGAGCAAATAGAGGTGACTATTAGACATATACCTTACTATTCAGAAAGTCATGATTGGTCTAAAAATTACTTTCCTCTAGGAATTTCCAATCCATCAACAATTTAAAAAAATTATATGTAAAAATAGAAGTAACTTGAAATGTCAAAAATGTTATGACTATCAGAATACACTGTTTCTCAACTGGGGACTAAATCTTTCTAACACCACTGACCATAGTGAACTCATGCTTTAATAAATACATGATCATTTGAAACTCTAAGAAAGTACAGAGGTTTTTTTTTTTCAGATAATTATTCCTGACTAGATCTCAATTTAGTTCCCAGCTCCTACAAATCTCTGTAATATATCAGCACCAATGGGTTGAGTGTTTCTGAAGCCTCACAATTCTGAGAAAACTGTGTGTGTACAGGCACGTTTGCATACCTGTGAGCCTATGTGCGGAGACAGGACACAGACTTCCTTCCTCAGTGTCTCTCCACCTTACTTTTTGAGACAGCATCTCTCACTGGACTTGGGGCTTACTGATTGTCTAGCCTGGCTGAGCAGCAAGGTGAACATTAGGGATCTGCCTGTCTCTTTCCTCACATTGTCCATGAGTAGGGTTAGAGGTATAAGCTGTGTGGCCTTGCATAGATGTTGGGGGTAGGGACCTGAACTCTGGTCTCCAAGCTTGCATAGTAAGCACTTTACCCACTGAATCATCTTCCTACCCTGAAAGAGAAAATTGTCTTAAAATTATATGATTAATCTGATCGTTGATAAAATGTTTCTATAAAAATATACAGATGCCAGACGGTGGTGGCGCACGCCTTTAATCCCAGCACTCGGGAGGCAGAGGCAGGCGGATCTCTGTGAGTTCGAGGCCAGCCTGGTCTCCAAAGTGAGTTCCAGGAAAGGCACAAAGCTACACAGAGAAACCCTGTCTCGAAAAACAAACAAACAAACAAAAATACAGATAAGTTATTAAAGGTTATAAATAAGCCCCACAGGGAAAAAATATAGACAAATGTAAACCTTTTATTAGAATATTGACTTTTAAAGTCTTTGCTTAAGTGTAAGATCATGGTAGCTTTGGTTTACGTGCCATGTTTCTGAATTGATCAAGTTTTCTATAGTCCCAAGAGGTAAGGAATGGTAAATCATACTATTTTCAATATTATCTGCATACAACTGCTAATTTTCCTCATTTTTATTTTAATCAGTGTTCTGAGTATAAAGGTTTTTTTTTAGACAGCTTCATAAAGTTCATTTGAAGTCCACACTACTCACTTGTTAGAATATATTTATGATCAATTATAACCTTTCCAAGAAATATGTTATTCTTATTTGGGAAAGCAGTGAAAAAATTCCAAAATATATTTTAGCATAGTAACAAGATAATTAGACTCTTTAGTCACAAACTGTTCTCTTGCCAAGTTAGGCAACATTCCAAAAACCACAAGGCTTCCACATTCTGTGATGTGATTATAAAATTTTCATTTAAAAAGACATAATGAATTTCTCAAACTATGTTCCTTCAAAATCTTTTTCTTAGGCTGCAACTATGTAAGAGCTTCAAAGCGCCATACCAAGTGAGGCTAGACAATTCTGGAACATGATTTCAATGAATCTGGTAGATGAGGCAATTTAGGCTTGATGTCTGTTTTATTCCTGGTCAGCTAATCCCTTCTATTACATGATTTCCAGAGGCTATGAGGGTGAAGGAGAAAAGTGAATTGAGAGCAGTCATATAACAGGTGATAAAGCGGTATGAGACAGAAGCCAACAGCATGCCTGATGAATAGTAGAGCAGAGATGACACAGCCAGATGACCACCATGCACAGGCCAAGAAGAACATGAGCAGACATCGTGGAGGAGTCAGAGAAAGACAAGGAGATGAAAATGGTCATTGCTCTAATCAGCACATGCTGCATCAATTGGTTAAGATACCACACTGTACTCCTGAACTGTGTTCAAGTATAATGTCTTCAGCAATATTTAAAAACAAATTCTCCATGGTTTAGAAGGTCAAGGTCAAAGCCCTTTGTTTTTCCAAGAATCCAGTTCTTTCTCACAGGTTCCTACTAAGGGCACATATTCATTTTTAAAATATTTGTCTTATGTATAGTGTGTGTGTGTGTGTGTGTGTGTGTGTGTTTCTGTGCATGCTCAATATGTATAGAACTTGTGCATGGGGATGGAAGAGGGTGTCTGATATACTAAAGCTAGAGTTACAGGTTTGGAAATTGGAACTTGGGTACTCTTAACCACTGAGATATCTCTCCAACATCTACACATTTATTTTTTAAGTAAGATAAAAACTATCTGGAGTGTACAGGCATTCAGTAAATATTAAGAAATTCAGTGATTCCATCAATGAATAAAATACAACAGGAAAGAAGGACAGAGTCTCATTTTCCAATAAGATATAGAATATCCATCTCCCAAAGCTTTGAAATATTGGAGAGAATTCCATACAAACTAGGCAATTTTAATAATTCCAATAGCATAGATAAAAATCACACAAAGAAAAACTCTTTAAAATATTTAAATAGAAACACTTTTTCAGTATTTGGGCATGGTACTGTTAGCTGATGTAAAATTTAAATTGAAGCCATTACAAATTACATTGACTTAAATATAGAAGCATATAGAATAATTAACTAAAATGATTTCTCTAAGTAATAAGAAGTATTAAATAGACTGACAGAACACTATAAAACAGAAATTACAGGAGTAAATTAAAGAAGAATAGATTTTATATAGAAAAGTATAATTGACTTTACAAAGATAACATAATATCAAAACAAAATAAAACAGTGAAAGGGCAAGGGAAACCAAAGGTCAGGTTCAATGAGAGTCGAGATGAACTTGATAACGGCTACATTTCAACTAGAGAAATAAAAGTTCGAATGAGAAAATACCTGTGAAGAATAAGTAGTGATGTAGAGCACACGTGAATGCAATAATTCCAATCACCACGTGCAGTTGCCCAGGGAGTCTGCCACACTGTCCCACATGTGGAGTTTGCAGCTCCACTCCTTGACTTTTGAATGACCCTTGTAACTTCCGTTGGAGCCAGAAAACTCACACCTGTGACACAGTAGTCCTGATGTACCCTCATGCATGGCGACTTTCTTTCGCTGGTTGCTCTTACTACACAAAGACTCCCAAATGAGTGAGTCCACTCCACTGTGGAGAACCTAGGTGGGAAAAACCAAAGACTCTGCTGGCTGGCTGACAAACACCCACTATTTGAGTAGGTCAGTTAACGATGTGTCTCCAGTGGTAACCAGGACTTCCACCCATGAGTGACACAGACCAAACAAGGCCACACTTGTGCAGTGGTATGAAATAGTGCTAATATGAAGTTGGTCCCCAGCTCTCCCACTCTTCAGCATTGTCTATATTTAAAATACCTGTTTAGAGTAGGTTTCGCTATGCAATTATAAGTATTAGATAAGCTGCAAAATCAAAAAGATGCATTATAAATCTGTGACTTATGGGGAAGGAGAGTTGGAAGAGAACTAGTGGGTGTTTAGATGAGGCGAGCTATGTATATTTTTTACTTTAATGCAAATATAAATGTCAAAATACAGACCTCCTCAATTGTGTCCACATGAAGTAAAGAAGTAAAACTGGGAGAAAGTGTAGGTATGTTTTGTTCTGCATAAGTCCTCTAAACATAACATGCAAACCACCAATATCCGTATGTAACAGCAGCAACGCTGGGGGTCACTGTCATGCAATCTATCATCTTATTGTAATGAAAGCATAACAAAGCTCCCTGTGTCTGTGGGATTATGGAATAGGAAGTCAGGAAGTCCCAACACCATCACGAAGAATATATACTTAATATCACTTTGGGAGCCCAGATTACACAGAATGTCTCCACCCAACACACACACACACACACACACACACACACACAGAAACACACACACACACAGAAACACACACACACACATCTACTTCTGCTTGAATATTAAAAATTAAATTTTAGTTAAAGTATATATTTTAAAAATATGCCTAATTTGTGATTGACCAGTCCATATAAGAATGATATTATCAAGATACATAAAAATCTCCATCTATTTTAAGCATTATATGATAATGGCAGCATTGTTTGGCACAGATAACTTAGAAAAATGAATGTCATTGAAGACCAGTACAATGGAAAATTATTATACTATTAAACAGCACATTAACAATGCATGTTAATGATCTGTGTCAATATCCACAATAATGGCCGAGTTAATGTAGTCACAATAATTATGAAGCAAAAATTAAGAGTGTAAAAACAGTGTACTGAGGGGGAACATTCTCCCCACTACATTTCTGAGTATTGCAGCAGGCTGGCAATGTGTGTACTAAAGCCTCCCTGGCGCGCAAGCAGAGAGTATTTGATTTTAGTATCGATAGTGACATTAGTCTTAGGACTGATGATGCAAAAGTCATGCTGTATGGCATTAAAAAATGTAAGTATTTTTTGGAGAGTACTAAATAACTGTCACATGAAATAACAACACTGTTATCATATATACTTCATGAAGGAGAGGTTAGAATTTGCTAATAAATACTTTAAGAGTGTTATATGAGTAGCTGAAATAAAATGCAGGCTCATATGGTCCAGGTGTGGTTTTTTTTTTTTTTTTTTTTGCCTTTTCCTATGTCTCTATGGAGATTTTTCAAGACATATTACTTTGAAATGTCAAAAATGTTATTTTTAAATAAAACAACACTAGTGTCCATGGTTGTATCAGATAAATAGACATATTGGTATATTGCTTCTGGGTATAGAGAACTGAGAAGCATGCCCCTTAACCCTATGACTTGAATAGAAAATTAACTATTCACACTCAAAATAGAAAAATAACTAGTAAAGAGACAAGTGAGAAGGAAAATAGAAACATGCAATGCAAAGAAATGAGAAGAAAAGGGGGAGGGAGGAGGAGAGAGGTGGGAGGAAGGAAGAGGGAGAAGAAGAGAGACTTTCAATATTTAAGCCAGAAAATTAATTCAGATATTTTAGACTTGGGGCATGCCCATGGTTATTATACCAGTGACTACTGCGTCCCAATACTGCATTCTCTCTGATGGTTGAGAATATGTTTTGACCACATTGCATATCTTTTTTCTATTTGGATTAGTTTGTTGTCTAGATTAAAAGCATATCAACTCTGAAGGCTAAATAGAGTTCCCTGGCCTGTTTAACTCTCAGGTGGTCCATGTGACTTCTCCCGGATGCTGATCCCACTCATCTGCGTTTTGGGCTGATATCGCTGTCATCTCCAACACCCTGAGACCTCCATCACACAATGCCCCCCACCCCTTTACAGCTTCAAGCACCATTTTTAAGGAGGTTGTCTGAATTAACCAGATCCTGTCACACATGGGACAAGATCGAGCTCTGCTCAGGTCCCCTTGAATCTGTGTTAAAATGGCTTCTGAGTGCCAAGGCATCTGAACTCAGAAATTGTTTCTCCTTGTAGCTGCACAGACCGAGGGCAAACCGGACCTCTAGTTTTTTTTTTTTGTTGTTGTTGTTGTTTCGTTTTGTTTTTGTTTTTGTTTTTTCGAGACAGGGTTTCTCTGTGTAGCTTTGCGCCTTTCCTGGAACTCACTTTGGAGACCAGGCTGGCCTCGAACTCACAGAGATCCGCCTGGCTCTGCCTCCCGAGTGCTGGGATTAAAGGCGTGCGCCACCACCGCCCGGCCGAACCTCTGGTTTTAAAGCCAGTGTTTAAAATGAGCTCACACACCCTCATAACACTGCCCCTGTGACAGGGGCGGGCAGGCCAGTCTGGGGAAGTTACTATGGCATTTTCCACTGTCTCAGAGCAAAACTCCCAGTTACTCCGAGGTGGTGATTACCAAAGCGACACCCGAGTCTTCTGCATTTGTTTTTGAATGTGGTACTTTCCTGGCCAAACTTCGTATTTTTAAGTTCTCTCTTCCCTTTGATCATGCTTTGATCACCATTGTCAATCTAAACCTGAAGAAAATCATCCAACAATATCTACACCACAGCCTCAAATCAAGGATGTTTGGAAACTTCCTTCACAAACTTAATTAGTCCAGTCTGTAAATATTCATGATCAGCAAAGTGGGGATGTGGAAAATTGCAGATAAATTCTTTGCAAGGCTGTTGTGTGAATGTGGTCTTGTGGATTTCTAAAAGCCCTCACTTCCATCTGGAATGTTTTGAGTAGAGTATCAACAGTCAGCTTTCTTACTGACTTTCTGGTCTTTTCCACCAGAACCTCACACTAAACTGAGATTATGGCATTCTGGGTCTTTTCTAGTGTGATTTTGCACACCTTTGCAAATCCCTACCACCATAATATATAATTTTATTTCAATAGAAATAAGTTATGTTGCCTATGATTGAAATTTAAATGAACAATGTCTTAATAAGCAATTTTACAGTTTGAATATAATCGAACTAACTTTTTGTTTCTGTGATTGTGAACACCTACCCAGGTATATAACACATATATGCATAAAATGTTTTTAAGATTCAAGACATTTTTAAAATTTACTTGTGCCTGTGCATTTCTCACATCCTCTGCTTAATCTTGGGCATATGCATGCCACAGGTGCTGTCAGTCACTGCCTACCACACACTAGCACAGCACACTTCTTCCTGTTTGGCTGTGATTTCTAAGACAATGAGCGGCCTGTCCCACCCCCTCCCTCTGACTCTTCCAGTGTTTGAAAATCACTGCTCTGCTCTCTCCTGAAAGTTCAGCTTCGGGACATCTTTAAATAATCCTGCCACTTATTTAAATTTACCTTCTAAAAAATCTTAAAAATCCTGACTTGATTTTTTTTCTCATTTTAAACAAAATTGAAGCGTGCCATTTGAATGTGTACTTTTCTTCTCTTTATTAAAGCGAACCCCAGTGACATAGAGGCCCCATGGCTGTGAGGGTAGAAGGGCTGGTAAGCTGAACTTGTGTTGACACTGTGGACTGAAATTGGTCCTGTACTCAAGCAGTGGTAAATGGTCTCTATTTTTGGAAACATGAGTTTTTCCAGTGTGCCCTAGGGGGAAGCCCTTTAAGCTTTTATGATTTCCTCCAAATGTTTAAATTCATGTCCTGATTATACATTCTGACTAACAATTATTGGTTTCTTTACAGGAAATAAAATATGCTTTACTCCATTTCCCTATTTATTGGCCTCATGCTGTCTCCTGCTTTCTTTATAATTTGTAACTTAGTTCTATCTTTCAAGTGGTTAAAAACAATTTTAATCTCTTTTTTGAACCTTTTATTGAAGTTAAAAAAAACCTATGAATTAAGTATTGGAGTAGATGAAACAACTATGGGGTAATGAATGATAATCATTCACATTAAAAAATGTGGTATTATGGTATCACTTACAAATTGGCAAGTGTCATATTTCATTAATCTAGCATTTATCTTGTAAGCTTTTGTTAAACTGAATAAATAGCAGTATTATTCTCAATGTGTTATTTAGAATTCAGTATTCAGTGATGCTTTTAGATAAAATAACCAATATGAAATCATGAAACTCTTTTATGCACTTATTTATTAAATATTAATGAAAATGTCATCAAATTAGCTCAGATATTTAATGACATGACAAAAGGACAACTTTATAATTGAAGAAAATTATACAGTACTTAACGCATTAGTATTGTGTGTATGTGCATGTGTGATCACACAATAAAAGAGGAGGTCAATGCATCGGAGTCTGTTTTCAACTTCCCCTCGTGGATTCCTGCAGTTGGGCTGAGCTCATGTCTTGGAAGTCATGACCTTCTCCCAATGAGCCATCTAGTCAGCCCCAAGTAACATGTATAAAATAATAGTTATATAAAATTATCTGTGTTCTGTAGCATGTTCATTTAAAAAGAAATAGAGGTCCTAGTGGTATCCTGATACATTTTAGGAAGATATATAAAATAACATACAAATCTAGGGTAAAATAGAAGTAATTATAAGGAAATGGAATACATTGATAACAATAAATAAATTCAAATTTACATGCAAACCCTAATACCCTTATTTAAAAATTGATATATCAGGCTGGAGAGATAACCCAGCAGATAAGAACACTGGCTGCTCTTGCAGAGGACCCAGATTTTATTCCCAGCACCCACCAATTCCAGGGGGTCTGATGCTCTCTCTGGACTCTGCAGACAATACATGTATGTGGTGATCAGAAGTCTATGCAAATAAATTACCCATTCATGTAAATAGAATAATTAATAATTAAATATTGAAACATATTTACCACAAATATACTATATTATTTGAAAATCATATGAGTTCTCATAAAATGTAAATTTTAATAATAAAAGAAACATGTGATGTGTAAACATATGACAGCAGTAGTTGATGCAAAATAGACCCAAAGGCTAGGTTAAAGCATATGGAATTTTCTCTCTTTTAGAGGACATTGTGTATCCCAGGTTGGCAATGTGCTTAGCAAGTAGCTAAGGATGCCCTCAAACTTCTGAACTTCATATATCCACCTCCCTAGTCAGGAAAATACATGTCCCCATCCCCACATCTGGACTATGCAGTGATGGAGATACAATACAAGACTGAATGGGTGCTAGACAAGCCTTCTGGCACCCCAGGTATATGTCCAGATCTGATAGTTACAGCCTTGTGTCTTGTGACCGTGCACAGCATACAGCTATGAACTGTCAGTCACCATCACTCACCAGTTGGACAATGAGTATTTCCCTCTGACAACAGATGGGACCTGTGCTACCTCACACCATTTCATACAGACACTATCTTGGAGAAAGTGAGATTTTCCTGTCAAAAGTCACCTGACTGGCTTTATAATGTCATATTTAAGCAAGAGTTATTGAAGTTTTGAGTTTATAGTTATATCTAGTGCTGTGCAATTTCCCTGTACAGCAATCTGTACACATCCTGTATAGGACATGTGCGGTAGCACAAGTACCAAGGCATCATTAGCTAATTGCACAGCCTTAAATTATCTTAAGTTTAGGAAAACATGAAATGAAGGAACCACAAGGCAAAAAAGAGACATATCACAATTTTTCTTTTTAAGTTCTGCTAAACAGTTTCAGTAATTCTCAGTTAAATTTTACCAAGGAATGTAATCTGACATTTTATCACATTTTCTAAAACCCTTTACTGAATTTCTAAAACCCTTTACTGAATATTACTTGGATTATTTGAAACATAAAGTCCTAGTTGCAATGAGCTCATTACTTTGCATTCCCTGAAATCCAGATGACAGTCAGGGATGCTGACGTTCCGATCATTTTTCTACTTGGAATTTATTTGATGAAGAGGCATTTTTGTAGGCTATACTGAATCAGTCCACTTAGAAAAAATGTCTTGTAATGAATGTTTGAGGGAACTGGAACTATTTAGTCACAGAGCTGAGTATTCAGGGAAGACATAAATAGCTGCTCCAAATATAGGAGGCATTTGCAGTAGTGTGAGTTCTCCCGCATCAATCATCAATCAAGAAAACGCTCCACAAGCTTGCCCAGAGGCCTGTCTGATGGGGGTGTTTTCTCCATTGATTTCCTGCTTTCAAAATGACTCCAGATTGTATCAAGTTGATTTTCTAATTTTTCCCTCTGTTCTTCTGCAGTCCTACCTTTTTTATTTGTTTGTTTTGTTTTGTTTTTTATTTTCCCAGGCAGCGTTTCATTGTGTAGCCCTGGCTGTCCTGGAACTGGTTCTGTAGACAAAGGTGGCCTTGAACTCGCAGTGATTTGCCTGCTTCTGGCCCCAGAGCTCTGGGATTAAAGACATGCACCACTACCCAGACGATTTTCCACAGTTCTATGGTAGTTCATGTAACTAATACAGTCTTGATTGACACTTGATGCTAGTTCAGAGATGTGCACCGGAGGAAGAATAGCTTGGTGATGGGAATGTGAGAGAAGTTAGTCAATGGGTTAAAGAGTTATAGTTGGGAACTGTGAGTCCCGGTGTTCTTCCCTTCTGCTGTGGGGGGAGGGGCATGGGGACTCAGCAACTATGTATCATATTTTTGAATAATAGTGGAAAGACAAATTATTTTTGAATAATTTGAGTGTTCTCATTGCTAATAAATGACAAATAGAGATTTGACATAGGAAATAAAACATTGTGTTGGAATTATGTAAAGTATGGTCAAGCTTTGTTTATTTTCTAAAATCACACTTTAAGCTCCCTCTACACCTCCAACGTTGTGATTTTGCTTAAACTTTCCCTGTGCTCTCTTAAGATTGTTTGAGTTTTAAGTAAAAGCTTGACACTTATTTAAAGGAGTGAGGCTGAGAGAAAGGTACACAGGATTGGTTGCATCTGTGCTGTTTTTTGAAGTTTAAGGAAAGCGTATGTTTCAACTTAAAACACATCCAAAGATGACTTTATACAGTATTATATGAAATTAAAAATGAATTGTGATTGATTGAAATAACATATTTCTATGAGACTAATATTGGTGATTTAACATTTTCTGGATTTGACTCCCTCTGTTCCTGAAATGGTGACTGTGGAGAAGGGTCAGCTACCTCATTTTTGTTCCTGAAAGACAATGGGAAAACCAGACAAATAAAACAGAGTGGGACAAAACAGGCTGTGTGGGCAGAATTGGCACTATTCCTATGACACAGCCCTTCAGTCCTTGGACTAATGGGTAGTAATGGGAGGCTCTTCATGAGATTTGCAGCTAGTTTCAAGATTATGCCTCTTTCCATGCAAATGGAAGGTAAATATAAAAGGAGTCCGAGTTCTGGAGGAACCATGATCTTCATCCACATACCGGAAGGCAACCTGGGTCTCAGCCCTGGGGAGAAAAACCGGAGTAGGAAGGCCATTTTCCCTTCTACACATTGCACATCTACTGATCAGTTCTTAGTTTTATCTAGATTGCTGCTGCTCAAGAATGCTTGCACACATCAAAGATGGTAATAGCAAGTATTACTGCTTAGGAGCAGACAAGACAGAATACAAACACTTAAGAAACTGACTCAAAACCGTATTCCACAACCTGGAATCAAAATTATTTGTCATTTAAATATAGTATCAAGAAATCAATTATGCACTTAATGAAGGAAGTCTGACAAACCTTTGGAAGCCCAGTGTAAATTAACATTCAAACACAGCAATGATATGCAATATTGGCTTATAATACAATAGGTTAATTCTAAGCTTTTTAAAACTTTGTAAAATCTACTTGAAAATTCCTTTCGATAGTTTAATTTCATGAATAGTGAAGTAGAATGAAATAGTAGATTATATATATTCATATTTAATTATATGAATGAAATGACTGAGCAGTTTTCAGAGGAGGTAAGTTGAGTCTGATTGAAAGTTGCATTGCCTCTTTGGATTAATTCCTATATTAGTATATTTCCTTCCCTTCCTCCTTCTTTCCTTCTTTCCTGTAAACATAGCCCATAATTTTTACATAGCTTGCATATTTTTATTTTTTAAAAACTGTTTATTTCTTATGTGCAGAAGTGTTTTGCCTGTGCATATTTGTGGGCTAGAAAATGTCAGATTCTCTGGAGCTGGAGTTACAGGTGGTTGTGAGCCACTATGTGGGTGCTTACGACAGAACTCTAGTCCTCTGCAAGAACAGTAAGCATTCAACCACTAAGCCATTTCTCTAGTCCCAATTTCCATCATTCTACAAATGGGTATAATCTATACTATTTTACACTCAATAATTTATGTGATTACAGTCGTTCATATATTTAAAACTTTGGTTTCCAAATTTTTTGTTTTAATTACAATTTTTGTAAATCTAAATAAATACATTATCATTGAGTTATAGGAATTGAAGGTGAAGTTCCAAGGTTTTTTCCTCTATGCCGGAGAGGAATGTGGTTATTTAGTAGTGTTTTTTAGATAATTATTATCTGTTTATGGATCATGTATTGCATTAAAGCATCATCCCAATTTCTAACATTTATAAAAGAAAAATAATGATAATATAATATGAAGTATGTTTTATTGCAACAAAGTAATGGTATATGCTAATTTCCCATAAGATTTATGAATTATGAACATTAGTCTAAATTTCATAATATGGGGAGAACAGTATTGAAATGCATATTTATTTCATTTAAAAATTTTAAAGACTACTTGAACCTAACCTGCAATCCTTGGCCATGGGACAATAAAAAGCTAATGGCCATTAATCTTTTAAAAATATTTATTAATTTTAGTATTATGTGTATGAATGTTTTTCCTGCATGTCTATAAGTGTAAAGTGTACATGCAGTCTCCACAGAGGTTAGAGCAGGGAGCAGAACAGAACCCTTGGAACTGGACCACAGGTGGTTATGAGATATTATGAGCAGCAAATGCTTTTAACCACTGAACCATCTGTCCAGCACCAAACTATTAATCTCTTTTCATTTAATAGCGTTTATTTATTATTTATAAATTTAAAGAATTGAATACATGAGCACTGTATTTATATCATTTCAACCCATCCCTCAGGCCTCCCAACTTCTTCCTAAACCATTAGTCTTTATAAAAGAATAAAAATAAGATATTGGATCACAACCTGCAAAGACATCCATTCTTATGCACATCTAAGGTATTCATCTTTGTTGGGATGTTTGTGACATTTATGTTACCACTGAGACACTAAACCAGATTCAGGTAACAATACTAAAATGTGTAAACAGATTTTCTTTCCCAGCTTTTACACAGCAACCAAGCACATTGTTTAGTAAGAATTGAATTTCAGAGAAAACTTAATTTCTCTGTCTGTTGTCTGTGTCTACGAGATTACACAAGAAAATCCAATTAGTAACTCAGATTAATTCTCCATTCTTAAATAAGAAAGATATCCATCAAAAACTACGTTAAAATTGCTTGGGAAATTTAAAGTGGTCTGTGGATGGGGAAATTACCAGCAAGTTGATGTGAAAACTGATTTGGACTCTGGAATTACGGTGACATTGAGTCTGACAACGACAATCACTTAACAGTTGTTTATATCCGAAGATAATTCTAGATCTTAGGCTCCCTGATATTAAAATTAATCAAGTTACTTCTCACGCTCTCCTTTTGGAGTCAGAATGTCACCCTGTGGCCAAGGCATGTGGTAAACTCAGGTAAAGCCGTGGAGCTCAGGCTGTCCGGCCCTCTGTCTGTCTCCCCTCATCTAATGGAGTTCTGGGACTGCATATGGGAAACTGTGGTTTTGAAGTATGCGGTTTTTTTACTTGCATCGTGCATTTCCCCTCTTCCTCAGGCATGAGGGTCCAATGCAGATAGAACAGAGTGATAATTGGGAATGCAAAATTCTGATCATGTTTCTCATCCCATAGTATGTTGAAATTATTTCTGTTATCAAATTTTCAAAAGTGCTGATGGATTTTTTTCTTTGTTTTATAATGGTAAACAGGAAAAGTTTAACTGGTAGTTTTGTTGTTAATGTGTGGATGAAATGGCACAAAAGTTTTCCCTTTGCCTAGCCAAGGTAATTAGTAGGTGCTTCGAATGGCTCATTAATACACCCTATTTTTTTTGTCTAATTGACAATAGTATCATGCAATTATATGGAAGTAAAGACATTTGGTGTAGTGGGTAGCTGTTCCAGCTTTGACCTGGAAGTACTACCCCCAGTGAGGCTTCTGGTAACTGTCACACCTACCTATGGCCTACCCCGGAGGTGGGGCCGAGACGGGAGCCCTTAATACCCAAAATCAGGATGTGCTGGCTCTCTTGGTTCCTGATGATCCTGGACGTTGGATAGCAGACCAAACAGAGTTCTTCAGAGAACACTGCTGGACTGCACCTCACCTCTCCCGCACCCTGTAACCTATTCGTTTACTTGTTGTAAGTTAAACCTCCTAATAAACCTCCCTTTTAACTACATGGAGTTGCCTTCATAAATCCCCCAGTGTCTGGCACTCGCGTGAGACAACTCCACAGGCCTGGGTGGCTTCCATCCTCAGCCTCCTCTGTGGCTGCTGTGGCACGCTTTCCACACTTGCCACACTTCCCTGTCTCTTTTAAAATTCCTGCCCCTCCTAGGGGACCAAACGCTTACTTATTGGAGTTACCTTAATATTTCTACCAATAATTTGGTAACAAAAATGTGGTAGCAATGAGACCTCATCTTGAGCTTGCTTTATTATGTGGAAGTAATATTGGGGACCATGTTTCATTATCCTACACAATTGTAATGTCCAAACTAAGAAAGCCTTAGAAGTCAGGGATTGGATCAAGCCTCAGGAGCAAGAGGGATAAAAATCTGCACAGTTAAAAAATTCTGTGTTCTCTCCTCTGAAAGAGTCTAGATGAACTTAGAGCTAAGAAGTGATTACTGAGCTACACGAGCAGGGAAGACAGTGACCGTGGGAAGATGGTGGTGAGCAAGACCGTGAGCAGTCTATTTAGATCACCTTGGGTGTCTAACACCTCTTCCCTCTGACTTCTGTAACAACCACTCAACTGTCTCTAACCTTTACACTCTACACTCTACTTTGCAGCATTCTGTACATTACATGTAGTGATGTCCCTTTAAGAATTAATGCAGGTGCTGGAAGATGGATCTGCAGACTGATGATCTAGAGGACCCAACCTCAGTTCTCAGTACCATGCTCAGAAGCTCATATCCATTGTAACTCCAACTCCACGCAATCTGACATCCTCTCATCAGGCTTCTACCAGTACCTTCATTTATGTGCCCACATCCTCTATACAAACACAAACATAATAAACATGAAAATAAATCTTAACAAGTTTTGTAGAGTATTTAAAACCAAACACAGGCAAATCATGTCCTATCATGTTCTGCTCAGAATCTATCCATCACTCTCTGTGTCACTCAGAAGAGCAAGCCCATCTTAATCTTATCCCATGAAAGCT